>MU403144.1:0-232390 GCA_022695765.1 Annulohypoxylon moriforme | reverse complement strand
AAGTTTTTAATTTAAATTAAAACTTTCTTTTATTTTTAAAATAAAAATATTAATATTAATAAGAAAAAAATTTTAATAATAATTTAATATTTTAATAAAAAAACATTTAATTAATTTATATTAATTTAAAAAAATTATATATTAAACTTTAAAAACTTTAATTTTATAAATTAAAAAATTTAAAAAATTTTTATTAATTACGCCGTTTTTAAAATTAAATTTAAAAACATGTTTAATAATTTTAATTAAAAATAAACCGCGGAACGATAATTTAATTAATTAAAATAAATTAAGTTTATTATTTTTTATATTATTAATTTTTAATAACTTATTATAAAAATTAATATTAATTTTAATAATTTATTTATACTTTTTTATTATAAATTAAAAAATTAAATTAAAAATAAAATTTATAAAATAAAAAGATTTATAAAATTTAATAATTATATAAAAATTATTATATTTATTAATAATTATTAATATAAATATAAATAAAAGAAATAATAAAGTATTATTTTTATTTATAATAATAAATAAAAATTAAAAAATAAAAAAAAGTTTAATATAATTTATAAAAACCACGTTAAACTTATAAAATTAAATATTTCCAAAGTTAAATAATTTTATAATAAATTAAAAGTTAAATATTATAATTATAATAAATTAAAATATTATAAATATAAATGTAAAGTTTTTAAATATTAATATTAATAAGAAAAAATTTTATAATTTAACCGATAAATTAATAAAACTTTCGTTAAAAATAAAACCATTAATAATATAAATTAATAAAATATATTAATATTTAATAAAAAATAAACTTTTATTATAAATAAAATAAATATTAATATTAATAATAAATTATATTAATATTAATAAAGTATTTAAAAATATTAAATTTATATTTTTTATTTTAAAAATATTTAATTTTAATATATTAAATTTTTAAAATATATTTACTTTAATAATAAATATTTTATATATTAAAAACTTTTACGTAAATAAATATAAAAACGATAATAATAAAATAAAAACTTATTTAAATTATAAATTTATAAAATTAATTATTTAAAAAATTATTATTAATAAAATTATATATAATATATTAATAAAAATAAACTTAAATTATATAAATTAAAAATATAAAAAAAATAAACTTTAAATATTAATAATATTTTAAAAAAATAATTAAAAAAATAAAATTATTTTAATAAAATCTTTAATTATAAATAAAGTTAATATAATTATAAAATTATTAAAAATCTTATAAAAAATTTAATAAATAAAGTTATTATTAAAATAAAAAATAATATAACTTTTATATTAATTTATATTATCGATTTTACCGAAAAAAAAAAATTAAACTATAAAATAAAATAATTAAATAAAAAAAACTTGGAATAAATAATTATTACCTTTAATAATTTTATATTTTTAAAAATTTTAAACCTTAATAACTTATTTAATTTATTATTATTATTAAAATTATAAAATATAAATAAATATCGTATATTAAACGAAAATAAATAAATTATAATCCGAGGATAATTTATTAATAATATAATAAGGAAATAAAAATAAATTATATTAAAAATTATTAAAAAAATAAGAATATTTAAAATAAAATATAAAAAACATGTTTATTTATTATAAATTTTATATTATTAAAATAATTATTTTATTTACTTAATAATTAAAACATAATATTAATTCTTTTTAAATTAAAACGTTTATTACTTAAACTTAAAATATTAAAAAAAAAAAGTAAATAATATATTATTAAATTATTTTTATTTTACGTTAAAAGATTTTTATAAAATTTTTTTACTTTTATTTATAAAATTAAAAAAATGTTTAAAAAGTTAACTTTAAAACTTATATTTTAAAAATTAATATTAAATATACGAAATTTAAAAAGTTTAAGTTTAAAAAGAAAACTTTTTTTAATATAAAACCACTTAAACTTTTATATTTTTTAAATATTTAAAAAATATTTTATTATTATTATTTAATATAAATAATTTATTAAAAACTTTAAAACGTTTAAATTTAAAATTAATATAATAAATAAAAAATAAATAAAACTTTTATTAATAAAACAATGGAAAATTATATATTTTAAAACTTTATATATAATATAAATTAATAAAAAACTTTATATTAAAATTAAAGTTTAATATAAAAAATATAAAATTTTAACTTTAATAAATTTTAATGTTTAAAGTAATTATTTTTCCTTTAAAATTATAAAAAAATTAAATATAAATTAAAATTAAAAAAATAAATCTTATTAATTTAAAATTATTAATAATAACTTAATTAATTATAATATAAAATAAATCTTTTAAAAAATTATAACATTATTAATTACCATTTAAAATAAACCGTAAAAAATAATATTTAATATTATTAATATTTTAAAATATATTATGATTTTAAAAAAGTTATAATTAATTATTAATAATTTTTAAATTAATTAAAAAATTAATTAATTTTAATAAAATAATATTTTTAAATTAATACCTTTATATTATTAAAAAAATAATAAAAATAATTCATTATAAATTAAATATATAATATATAAACCTTTTAAAAAATTTAAAAAAATTAAAATTCCTTTTAAATATAAATAATTTAAGAAATTATTCTAAAAATAAACTTAAAATAAATTATTAAAACATAATTAATAAAATTATAAAATATTATTAAAAAAAAATATATATTTAAAACTTCATTAAATTTATAATATAAATAAAATAAAAATTAAAGCTTTTTAAAAAAATATTAAAAAAGATTTAAAATAAAAATACATTTAAAAATCTTAATTATTTATAAAATACTTTATTATTATAATCCTTAAATTAAATAAAAACGGGAAATAAAAAATTAATTTTAATAAAAACTTTATATTTCGTTAAATATATAATTATTAATAACTTAATAAAATAATTATTAAAAATAAATATCTTTTATTATTAATAATTATTATAAAATTATAAATTAATAAAATAAAATAATTTATTATTATCGATTTATTTAATAAATATTATTTTATTTAAATAATTAAAAATAAAAAATAAAAAATAATATTTTAAATAATATATAAACTTTTTAAATATAAAGTTATACTTTAAAAATTAATAAATACTTTTATTAATTTTTAATATATAATAATAATTATATTTCGAAAATTCTTAAACATTTTTATCTTTATATATTTTAATAATATTTTAATTTATTTCAAAACTTTTGAAAAATATAAAAAACACGTTATTAAAATATTAAAAGTTCTTAAATAAAAAAAATTCTTTATTAATATAAATAAAATTATTTAATATATATAAAAATTAAATTTCTTAAGCTTTATAATAATTTTTAAAAAAATTTAAATATAATTAAAAAAATTAACCGTAATATATAATTAACTTAAATTTATTAATGTTTTTAAAATTAAAATATTTTATAAGTTTATAAATTACGTACAACTATTAATTTAAAATTTTAAAAAAATAATAACTTTTTTAATAAAATTAACGGGGAAATTAAAAAATAATTTTAAATTTATTAATAAAACGAAATAAATTTTTTTAAAACTAAAAAAAAAAATTATTAAAAATTTAATATATAAATTCTTTTATTTAAAAAAACCGAAACATTTAAAAATAAACGTCTTAAATTATGCCTTAAAAACTATTTTAAAATAATAAAAAAAAATAAAAAATAATTTCCGATAACTTTTTATTTTAAAACATTATATAAAATTAAATTAAATTACCTCATTTATAATAAAAAACTTTTAATAATTATTTAAACATTAAAAAAATAAGAATTATATTTAAAAAAAAAAACTAACCTTATTAAAATCTTTTTTAATTATAAAAACCTTATTAAATTTATAATAAATTAAAAATTAAATTAATATTATAAACGATAAATGATTTTCTTTAATAAGTTTAAATTTAATATTAAATATATTAACGGAAAAAAAAACATTTAAATTAACTTATTAAATTAATAAAAAAATTATAATTTTTATATAATTAAATAAAATATATTAATCTTTAAATAAATAAAAAATAATATATTATAATTAACTTTCATATAAATTAATAAATATTAAACTAAATAATTTAATAATTTTAATAATTTTATTTAAAAAAAAATTAATTAATTAAAAAACCATTTATAAAAGTATATATTTTAAAAAAATATTAAGAAAAGTTTATAAAAAAATTCTATAAATATTTTTTTTATAAATATTAAAAATATGTTAAAATTATTAAATAATTAATAAAAACTTATAAATTCTTTAATTTTATAAAAATAATATAAAAAATTATTAAAAAATACGATATTTATAATAAAACTAAAGTAATAAAATATAATTTATATAAATTTTTAATCTTAATTTAAATTTTAAATTAAACTTAAAAAATTATTTCTTAAAATTTTATTATTAAACTTTTTACATTTAAAAACTTAATAATAAAAATTAAATATAATAATATATAAATAATAATAAATAAGTTTATGAAATATATTTACTTTTTACTTTTTAAAAATATTAATAATATTAAAAATTTATTTTATTTATTCTTATAAAAATATATATTAAAATATAAAATTTTAAAAAAAATAATGTTAAATTAAAATATTTTATTTATATTTAAGTTTTAAATAAGTTTAATGAAATGAATAAATATTAAATAAAAATTATTAACATTATTTCATTTATAAATTAATAAATAAACGGAATAATTAAATTAAATATTAAAATAATACTTTAAAAATTATTTAAATTATATATAAAATAATTAAGTAAAACTTTTATTTTTAATATAAATCTTTTATAATATTTTAATTAATAAAAATATAATTATATCTTTATATATTATTATATATAATTATATAATAATTATTAAAAAAAACTTAAAAATATTAAATGAAAAGTTAAAAATACCCTTAATAATTTTTAAAGTAAATTAAATAATTATTAATATTAAAGTAATATAAAAATAATTATAAATTAAATTATAATTTTTATAAAAATGAATGGTAAAATATTATAATAAAAAAAGAATAAAAAGTTTTATTTTTTAAAAAAAAAATAAAATATATTTATTACGACGAAAATAAAATACAACCATAAATATATTATAAATTTAAATAAAATAATTTAATAAAAAATTAAATTTTAAGAAATTAAGCTTATTTAAAATTAATAAAATTATATTTAATATTAATTACTAATTTTAATTTTTTAAAAATATAAAATAATACTTAATATTTTATATATTTATATTTAAATTAACTTCGAAAAATATTTAAATAATAAAGTAATTAAAAATAATTAATAATAATAATATTTATATTATAAAAGTAATTTTAAACTTTAAAAAAAAAGAAAAAAAATGGAATACTTAATTAAATAAAAAGATTATTTATATTTAAAAAATATTTAAAAGTTTTTTAATAACTTAATAAATGTTTAAAAAGAAATTTAATTTTTTTATTAAAAAAATTTTAACTTTTTATATTAAGTTTTAAATTAAAATTAAAATTATTTAAATTAATAATTAATAAAAAAATATTAAAATTAATTTTAATTAAATTTTATTAAATTTTATTAATAAATAATAAATTAATTTTTTTAAATTTATAATTTTTTTTATTACTTTTATTTTTATTATTAATTATTAATGCGAATAAATTATTTTTTTTATTATAATTTTTTTCATTTATTATAATTAAATTACGAATAAATTAATTTTTTTTTTTCATTTTAATTATTTATATTATTTCTTTAATTATATTAATTAATTTAAAACTTTAATAATTTTTTATTAAATAATTAAAACTTATTATTAAACTTTAATTAATATAATTTTAACGTTTTATTTTTTTAATTTAATTTTTTAATAAACCGAAAAAATTAATATTAAATATTAATTTATAAAAATATTATTATATAATTATTTAAAAAAGATATATAATTAATATTATAATGTTTTTTTTATTATTTTATAAAAATTTTTTTTCGAAATATAATACGTATAAAACATAACATTATTTAAATTATTAAAACTTTTAAAAAAAAATATTTTAAAATTTAAAATCGTTTATTATTATTAAAAAAATATACGCATTTAATAATATAACTTAATATAATGTTAATATATTTAAAAAAAAAAAGGAATAAAAAAAAAAAACTTATAAAAAAAAATAAATGGTTAATATTTTAAGTTTTTAAAAATAAAAAATTTTAAAAAAAAAAAATAATATTATAAATTAATTAAGTTATAAATTAAAATTTTATTTAATTTAAATCGGAAAAACTTTAAAATTAATAAAAATTTTTTATTAAATATAAAACTTTTAAAGTTTTTAAAAAATATAAAACCTTTAAAACTTTATAATAATAAAAAACTTTAAAATATAAAAATATATTATATAAATTATATAACTTTAAACATTTTTTTAATATAAAAAAAATAAAACTTTTATTTTTTTTATATATAAAATTATAATAATAATTAATTTAAGCTTATAATCACTTATTAAATTTTATAAGGAATTAACCTTTAATAATATAATTAACCACCTGTTATTACTTTCAAATTAAGACCCCTTAACGATAAATCGTTACAGGTTTCCATATTATACAAGTTTCAACTTGGAGATAACTACAAAAGTTCCCCGGTGATGCAGCGGCAATATCATTAGAATGTACACGGACGCATATATCTACGCAGACCAAATAAACTTTAGTACCCCAGTATCTTTCTCCTTTCTCCGCGGTATTCGTTTCCTAGGATTTAAGGTTAAACTTAACCTACACCTCTAAGCCCTATGAGAAGGCGTGGCTCCCAGGGGCGGATGAACTTTATTACTCAGAACGAATTTTAAACATTCTTCCATTGTTTACTCTCCGTTGATTCGATATCTACCATGTATACTCTTAAAAGGTTAGGTTAATAGCTTCATAAAAAACACCAATTGACCCCTTGACAGAAAATTTCCCGTGATAAAATAATAGCCTCATACTAGTACGAGTTTGAGTGTAGTTATCAGTGACCCACTGCTGCTGCATATCAATTGGGGGTTAGCCCATCCCTATATATGTCTGGTTATTTTGACTAGACGGTACGCTCCCTTTTGGATAATGGCCTCATGACGTATATTTTCTAATAGATACTATGCAAACTGCCTAAGGTTTCCATATGACGAACCCCAAGAGTGCAGAGAAATACGTACGTTGCTTGGAAACTTGGCATGCGCCTTCCCAACGCATGATACGACATACGTGATTTTAAACTCACTCACTGTTCTTTCCTGTAAATGCTCAAATCACAGTTTTGGTTAATTAAACTGGGCTTTGCAGTGACTGGAGGGGAGTTTGTTGATTTTGTTTTGTACCAAAAATCTCCTCAACCTAGATTCTGCCCTGACTCCTACTCGTGAGTAAGGACTCAAGTAACCTAATGTATAATCTCTTTTCCAGCTCTTAATCACCTTTCCGGAAAGCAACGATAGTACACCTATAGTCACTAAAGCGCTACATCGTGAGCCTACAGATCAGAACCACACTGATTCCTCGGCCCCAGCGAAAGGCTCCGAGCCTTGGAAAGTCACTCCTTACCAAGATTGGCAAATTGACCTGCTCACATTACCTATTCACTTGTTCAACTTGCATCCCCCTAAAGTTACACTAGGAATAACGAATTCTAGTCAACATGTTCGAACTCTACTTATAACCCATCGTCGTCCTAATATGGTAAGGTGACTTCGACAACCGTCTCTGCCTCGACTTTAGCGGCTTCGACAGGAAAAGAGGCGTTTGGCTTGGGCTCAACCATAACTCCCCATTCAGACTGTGTGTTTCTTCCAACTTGATGGGAAATAATTAGTCTCTGAAAGTATTTACAGCCATCGAAGTATAATGAGTGATTCAGAGCTCAAACTTTGATGCAGAGTTTCCTTGGCTAAAAGAGCTTCGAAAGCAACTCTTATGATTTCTCCTTTATATAAACAGAAGTTCTGAAGCTCCCAGCCGTCCTGATCTTTTCTTCCCTCAAGCGAGAACATACACAACTATCAACACTGTCTGGTTCCCTACGTCCAAGCGCTACGCAAGTGCAAGCACAGTCGCGCTTCAAAACTTGCATTTTCTCCAATAAAACTTCGGTTTTACTGGATCTTTACCAATTCCTTTTCTTGGATAACCAGTTCCAGGCTTTCTGGTTATCGCCGTTGCGAGGCTCCCTTAGTTACTTGAACTCGGGGTCTCTACAAGAGCCACCAGAAAACCCCGTCGACCTCAAGACTTGGTCCGTGAGCCAAGTTGACATTATCTTTCGCGGGGGTTCTCGCACATTGCTCCAACGGACGGCAGTCTTTTATCATTCAAGGCGCAATGGATTCCTCGTCGCTGATAGCGATAGAGATTGGCCAAGCACCCAAGCCCGAATGGTACATCCCTCCGAAGCTGCTCAAATGGTTCCCAAGCCACATCGCTCATCGGGCAACAATGAGCGCTGATCGATGGGAGAGAATCCTTTTGACTCGCTCCGCCCTCGTGCGAATTTATAACCGACCTTGCTCCGACGACATGGATAACCGCCTGATCATCGTGGCTAACGACTGGATCCGCGTCCTCCAGAAACTACTCGACAAGGAGCTGCGAGATCCCAATCATCAGGTCGACAAGTTCTGCGTGGAGTATGAGTTCTCCAAGCTGCACGGATTGGTCTACCACCTACACGACCTCCTCTATCAATACTCCCGTGGTGTGCCTCAAGTGCGTCAAACTTATGAGCACCACCGTACAACGAACTTCGGCATCCCGGAAAGCGACGTCGCCCAGGCACGCCAAACCATGGCTAAGCTGCTACTTATGGATTTCGGCACATGGATTGAGGACATGTCAAATGGAGGTTGGCTGAACGCCTACCCGTCGGCCGGGTTCTTCGATTTCGCATTTGACCCTCAAAGGGCGGTACTTAGTTGGACCGAACACCACGAGGACAAAACCCGTTACGAAAGAATGGACTTAGACATGGTTTTCGAACGTCGAAGACCTACCGAAGACGACCTCGTAGTAGACGAAGAGATAGAGCCTCGTTCCGTCTACTCGTGGATCTTGGGGGTCCCTGACGACGTGAGCCTCTCCTCCGAAGATGTTATGGGACTTGGAAAGGTCGCCTTCTATATCGAGGCCCCTTCGATTGTTGGCGATATGAGTGTCTCGATACAGTTAGACTTCAGCGCTAACAATACCATCGTGAGCCGCCACCACGTTAACATACCCGCCGGCTTACTAGCCGGTCAGACGGTTCCCCTACGATTCCTAACGACACCTGCGGATGGTAGCGGAAACACAAAGTCCGGCTAAGAGCGACATCGATACTAATGAGTACCTCAGCGATGACATCGCTGATTTTTGGTTTAAGGGCGGCGTTTTTAAGGATCTTGTCAGGAAAAATACTGGAACTCGTAATGGGTCGATAGACAGGCGGATGGATATCGAGAACCGAGCAATTTCTGGTTATGCTTGGGAACAGTAACACCTTATGCTGTATAGGTGGTACGCGATATGTTGATTGGACTGGACGGTCTCGCCGGGATTTATAAAATTCTAGGATTGGACGGACGTGGGTCTCAATAGTGCAAGTCCGGTCATAGGTACATATCAGCGATGTATTCATATGTGAGCGTCGCGATTCTTCTAAATCACTATTTCGTTGAATTGTGACATGCGAACGCGTAGTTGTGTTGTAAAGGCTGTGTGTCACCGAGTCCCAGATGAGTACTAAGTGAACGGAAAGCCACATGACTTCATCACGCAATGCTGTGTAACCAGGCAGATATTTCCCGACTAGTACCATCTTGCAGCAGGATTACGGATGCGAATCCATTTGACATATTATTCCGTATTGGATGACCGAGTCTCGTTGAGCTAAACGCTCAGCCATGCGACGATGACCAGAAACTACCAAGGCGCTCGAACTTGCACGGGCCTCTTAAATATCGACTATTTGAAGCGATATTTCTATTCTCAAACCGTATTAGCTAGCGCTGATCTAGGTAGGCCTAATCGTTAACAAGCAGGGCGAAACAACATGCGCGACATGCATGTTCCGCAAGCGTTAAACGGTACACAGCCACTCAGCAGCTTGATGTATTGGCCAAGATTATATCACATTCCGACCTAAAAGCTTGTCTGCCTTGTCGATGTGATTTTGAGACACTCGAGCAAATTAGAATCAGTTGATTGATTTGAAATATGGCAAACATGCTTGAGATTTTGAGGCTAGAAGCTTTAGAAGGATTCTATAGCCACGAGATCATTACCTAGTAGGATTCCGTAGATGCCGTAGATGGCGTTAATCGACTCAGTCGATTCGACTAGTCAAGGTCGTCGCATTTTTACGATGACGTACACGTACATTTGAATAAACATCTCATATCATGTCGATTTTCGTTTTCAAAGAATTGAACATCGTCGATGCTGTTAAGAGCGTTCAAACATAAAACTGATCAGTCACTTTTAGGGTATTACGTACATATCTTATCGCACAGCCCGTTTCCGTATTATACCCTCAAGGATAATACGCAGATACGGTATACGGTAAATGGATGTCATCTTAAGCTTTCTTGGCCGGTTAGAAAAGTGGCTTCAGCATCACGGGTCGGGGCGTGTAATCCTTACCAGCGTGAAGGTACTGTACGTAGAGGGTACTTAATATACGTTGTGTGACATCAATACGTCACCCCCGCAAATGTCGTCCTATCCGTCAGTATGGATTGAGATCCTCCACGGTTCCACCCACGACCAAGGATTCCCCATCCAGCTTTGGTTCTATTATTCGTTCCGTTATACGGCTGCCATTGACTGCACTGGGCAGTTGCACAAGTAAAAATGCCTTATCTATCTCATTAGCGCGTACAGCTGAAATTCTATTTGGTTAATTCTTGCGATAGTTTCCTCAAGTGCTACTTAGACCCTAAGCAAGCCACCCGGAGTGGTCAAAGCCACTTGAACTTTAACTCCGACCGGGTCGCTGCGCTCCGTATAAAGCCTAGGATAGCGCTTACTTTCCGAACTTACACATTCTGTTACCTGGTTTCTCTATTCCCGGGGAAAGCATGAAATAGCAACTTGGAAATTTCATTGCTCGTCGTTTGAGAGACGCGACTGCTCTTTGGCTCGTGGACCTAAGTTTCATCTACGGTCGCAGTCTTTGTTTTATTAACTCCTCATCTTTGCTTATTCCTTCTTTATTTCCCGTGTATTATAATCGCCTAGTCACTATTCCTATACTTCGACCTACTCCAAGGCAATCTTTTATCCCATCATGGCTGACACGAACGGCGCCACCAAATCGGACGGAAGTCTAGACCAAGTGCAGGAGAAGAATGACGAGGCACCGCCACAGTACAGTGCGGGAAACGGCCAACCTCCCTCTAACCAATTCCCAGCCGAACCCGCGGATGGGTTGAATTCTGCCTTCGAGTCTCTCAAACTCTCATCTAAAACCGAGGAGGTAACTCCAGACACTTGTTTAGCTCATCTCAAGTTGCTTGCCGCCTTTCAAGCATTGAAAGAGGATATTGGTTACACCGATGGTCTGTGGGGCATATACGACAGTCGCGTCCTTTCGGCCCACGATAAGAAGACCAAGGCCGTCGAGAAGAATCTTAGGCTCGAAGATGAGACTGGCAAACGCTTGGCTGCATTACGAGAGAAACGATGGGCTCTTTTCGTCGCGAGAGCCGTCGATCGCTATGAGGTATGGTGGAGTAAGCTCTCAAAGAGCCATTTGACCGAGACCGATATGGAGAGAGATACGGGGAGGTACGGCGGGTTCACAACCGAGGGCACTCGCCTTCCTTGGGCAGAGAATATCCTACCACCTTTGGGTACGTCTTGTCATATTACCCACACTAGGGCTCCATACTAATACTTTCAGATGTCTTGATGGTTTGGCATGCCCACATGCTCAACCCCAGAGCTTATCTTGAGGATTGCGTTCTGCACTGTCTCGGCGGGCTGTGGACGGCTGGTATGCCCTGGAAGCTTGTCAATCGAGCAATCGATACAAGCTTCAACTACAATGTCTCTAAAGACTGCAAAAAGGCATGGGAGCACATCATAGGCCTTAAGTGGGACAACGTGGAAGACCCACTTGCGAAAACACTCAAATGCCCGACCTGTTCTACGACCCACGACATTCCATGGACCACGTGCGATCTGCCTGAAGAATACGATGGTTCCGATCCGGGTCTACTCGGAGAAGGCTATGGAGACGGCAACTTTACTCTCAAATGCAAGTGCCGCAAAATGATCACGCGGGAGTTCCTCGAAGTTGCCAAGTTTGTAAAGGATGTCAAACAACTACTTTCCAACGA
Source organism: Annulohypoxylon moriforme (assembly GCA_022695765.1). Taxonomy (NCBI): domain Eukaryota; kingdom Fungi; phylum Ascomycota; class Sordariomycetes; order Xylariales; family Hypoxylaceae; genus Annulohypoxylon; species Annulohypoxylon moriforme. Next base: position 219,982 of record MU403144.1, on the reverse strand, counting down.
TCGACCCATGCCCGGCACGATTCTGGATGGCGATATGGGGTTACCAAAAACAGTCCCCAGATCCATCACACTCAAAGACCGGTACGAGCGCACGTTCCCAAACAGGCTGATCAAGAAGCATTTGCGCAGCAAATTGCTAGAATTGATTGAACCCAAAACTCTGCCGACGCGGTCGATGAACAACGTCCGAGTCTTAATTGAGAATGCGATCCAAGATGACAAAGCTATCAAGGAAGTCGAGAATGTCGTGGCGCTCCGGGATTCGCTAAAGAGTTACCGGCTGGGTGCAACCGCCCGAAGACATACAAGAAAAATGATGTCACGCTACTGGGGAAATTCCTCGCTTTTTGCCCTTGAGCTCGGCGGTGCGGTTATGCGTCAGGGAATATTTGTGGAAAAGATGAACAAGGTACGATTGATCTATCTTAGGTCTGGTAAATTAAGGCGTGACTAACATTCTCTGTAGATCGATTGGCTTCACAGTCCGGCAGCCCGAGATACGATGGCGCGCTTAATCCAGAAATACGAACGATTCGTGAAGCTCATGTCGTTGTATCCGCGACAGATCGTCGTTCCGACTTTAGATGTAGATTTGGCTTGGCACACACATCAGCTCAGTCCTTACATATACACTCAGTGGGTGTTAGGAAAGACTCATCAGCTGATCGATCACGACGACAAAATCGACGAGGACAAATTATCTACCGCCTTCGAGTGGACGAGTAAAACGTACCAAGAGGTCTTCGGTGAGGTATATTCGGAATGTACTTGTTGGTACTGCGAATCTATCCGGGTCTCCCACGTTTCGACTATGGGCAGTATACTCAAGGTATCAAAGAATGAGAAGAGTACGTCCCCTTTAACGCCTATCCTTCCCACACTCCCAACCTCCATATTAAAACAAACACTAACAACCCCAGTCTCCGAATCCTTCCACACATCCGGCCGCGCCTCCCTCTGCCCCCCAGACAACAGCGCGCACATCTCCGCGCACAACAGCGTGCGCTTCCAAAACACCGACGAGCGCCGCAACTCCATCAACAAGCGCATCCACCTCGCTCACCAGGCCCACCTGGACAAAAACTACGAGCGCGCGCAGAAACGCGCGAAGAGAAAGGGGCGTGAGCTACCACCTAGGGATGAGTACTATTACAGCTACTGGGGGTACCCGTACATGCTGTACGGGCCGTACGTGTACCCGGTGTACTTCACGCCCGCGTGTTACCCGTACGGGGACCCCGGGGCGGCGGTCGCGGGGCAGGGGTGTCAGGGGGCGTGTGTGGCGGGGGCGTGTGGGCAGGGAGGGGGTGGGTGTGGGGGGAGTGGGGGGTGTGGTTCTGGGGCTGGCGCTGCTGTTAGTGTTTCTGCTTTTTCTTTTTCTTCCTGTTTCGGGGTTCCGGATTCGGGTTCGGTGTTGAATTGTGCTAATGCTAATGCTAATGTCGTGTCACAGTGCGGATCTTCGGGCCCGGCTTGTGGTGGTGGGAGCGGAGGAGGGTGTGGTGGGGGTGGGGGTTGTGGCGGCGGTGGTGGCGGAGGGGTAAGTTCTTTTCTTGATTTTTATCTTTGGACTCTTTTTGGAGGGGGGATGAAGCTGACATTAATATCGCAGTGCGGAGGCGGCGGCGGCGGCTGTTAGGATCGCTGGCTGATGTGAACATCGCCGTGGATCCGACTCTTTGGGCTCCCGGATTAGGTTCTTGAGATAGACGCTTAGGGGGCTTGGTCAAGGTCGTTGGCATTAATAAATATTAGATTCGTTATTGGTATAAGTTTTGGTATTGGTATTGGTATGCATTGGTTACGTATAATAAGGGGTTTGAGTTGTAGCGTGTTGGGTGGGTGTTAGGTTGTGTTTTGAGATATGAGTTAGAGCATGACAGAGAAATAATACCCCTTTCTTTTAACCTTCTTGATATTCTTGTTATATGTTGCTGTCATTACTATTACTACTAACTAAAATTGGATCACCTATCAAGTTTTCTTCTCAGTGCTCATGCTGTGAATAAGAAAGCCTCCGTCGGAGAAAAGGGGTAATTGTCCGGCCCGCTTCGGACGAACCCAGCTGGCAAGAAGGCCCACTTAAAAACGCCATGAACTGGTCCGTGCTTCAGATTTCAGCATATTAGATTTATCGCGAAAATTTCTCTTTCGTGAACCACTTCTACCTGCCTCAACTTTTTTGACTTGACGGAGCCAAGTTTCAATCATGATAAAATATAAGGGTTATCCGTGAATGTCCTTCAAAAGGTTTGAATTATCTCTTTTACTCTGTTTCATGTCGCAGCATGTCCTTGTCCCAGCCACTCGAAACCTTTTCCTACGAGTCTTTCATCTGAATGTTCTTACTACCGTGATGCGTCTTGTGTCGTGGTCTTGAGAGGGTTTGGTGACACAAGGCGGACGATGTTCGCATCGTCCGAAGATAGAAAGCTGCAAGAATGAATTATTACGGACCATCATAGTCCACGCTCATCTATGTCGTAACTTATGATACGATATCCCACATGAGCGAGGCTCCAAGAGCTCCTACAAACCGGTCTTAATGTTCTTTCTTTGGCAGTCTAGCTCTTACTAGATCCGAGCAACGGTGATCCCCGCCGGCCGAAAGCCGATTTCATTCGTCACCTCTCCGCTGGGAAGTTGGACGACGTCACTCCACGTCGATTCCATTCCCGTCTTGTACCTAAAACTTGCGTCTTGCATGTGCAAGTGATAGCTTTTTTTCGTGCTATTTCCTAGATGCTTACATCTATGGAAATCATCAATCATTTCGCTTGTCAATTCTAGTACGATCGTTGGTACTATCGCATTGCCGCGTAATGCTACAGTACCTGTCTTTCAATCTCTCCTACCTTAGAAAACCTACCTACCTATTCATAACAACCTGATCAATTTAATATATTTGATGTATCTTAGTCGTCCATTTCCGCGAACCCCGAGAAGTCAGCGTCTCAATCGTGTAACGTTTCACACCGCATCAAAGATGTCGGCGACTCCCAAGTCGAAATTCTCGCATCTGCCACTCAGCACCAGCGGTCCAATAGAATGCGCGGTATCCGGTACCGTTTTACTGAACACCCCTTACTTCAATCGTGGCTCGGCGCATTCAGCTGAAGAGAGACGCGAGTTTAACCTCACTGGTCTACTACCGACTAGCATCCAAACTCTGGAACAGCAAGTGGAGCGTGCATACGAACAGTACGTTTCGAGACATGATGATCTGGCCAAGAACACCTTCTTGACGTCGCTCAAGGAGCAAAATCTAGTCCTATACTTCAAGGTAAGACTGTCTTGAAGCTGTTATTATTCGCCGCTCGTTAGTTATATATAGAGGCTTGGCATTTAGCCTCCACGTAGGGATCATGTAATGCAGTATACTAATATCTTGCAGCTTTTGCAAGATCATCTGAAAGAAGTCTTCAGTGTTGTATACACGCCAACAGAAGGTGATGCGATTCAAAACTTCTCCCGGCTATTCCGGCGACCCGAGGGATGTTTCCTTAATATCAATGACATCGACAGAGTACCACATGATCTGGCTCAGTGGGGAAAACCTGAAGATATCGACTATATTGTCGTGACAGGTATGTTTCCCGCTGGAGAGCCTGGTCTTTAATTAGGCATGATTTAATGCTCACAAATCCCAGACGGTGAAGAGATTCTTGGGATAGGAGACCAAGGCGCGGGTGGAATCCTCATCTCAGTCGCAAAGCTCGTACTCACTACACTTTGTGCTGGAATTCATCCCAACCGAACCCTACCCGTTGTACTTGATTGTGGGACGGACAATGAAAATCTGCTTAATGATGATTTGTATCTCGGCCTTCGCCAGAAACGAGAGAGAGGAGAGAAGTACGACAAACTTGTCGATACCTTCGTTCAGTCCGCCCGCAAACTCTTCCCTCGTGCTTATATTCACTTTGAAGATTTCGGGTTGACAAATGGTAAGTATTGCTAAACTATAAATAAATGTCATAAGACTAAACAGATACAGCACGCCGAATTTTGGACCACTATCGACCAGAGATCCCTTGCTTTAACGATGATGTCCAAGGCACTGGATGTGTAACCTTGGCGGCTATCATGGCCGGGCTTCATGTAACTAAGCAAAAGCTTCGGGACACTAAGGTAGTCATCTTCGGCGCTGGGACCGCTGGCGTTGGTATTGCCGACCAAATCCGCGACGCTATTGCTACTGAGAAGGGTATTAGTCAGGAAGAAGCAGCAAAGCAACTCTGGTGAGGATACCCCCTATGATCTATAGCTGTTTATTTAGACATTAACATAATCACAGGCTAATCGACAAACCCGGCCTCCTAACCACCCAAACTCAACTTGACCCCGGCCAACGCACCTACGCCAAAGACGCCTCTGACTGGGACAACAAAGAACGCTCCCTCCTCTCCGTCATCAAGGAAGTCCGCCCGAACGTGCTAATCGGGACTTCCACCGTCCCCAAAGCCTTCACCGAATCCATCGTCAAAGAAATGGCCGCCGGCACCCCCCGCCCCGTCATCCTCCCCCTCTCCAACCCAACACGCCTACACGAAGCCGTACCCTCCGACATCCTAAAATGGACCGACGGCCGCGCCCTCGTCGCCACCGGCTCCCCTTTCGACCCCGTAAAAGGCCCCTGGGGCAAAAACGGCGAAGAAATCGAAATCGAAGTTGCCGAATGCAACAACTCCGTCGTCTTCCCCGGCATCGGCCTCGGCGCCGTGCTCTGCCGCGCGAGCAAAGTCACCGATAAGATGCTCGTCGCAGCCGTGCGCGGCGTCGCGGCCCTGAGTCCCGTGCTGAAAGACGATACGGCGCCTTTGCTTCCCGGCGTCGAGGACGTGCGGGACGTTAGTGTGCGCGTTGCGAGGGAGGTTATTTTGGCGGCGGTCGAAGAGGGGGTTGCGATGGAGGAGGGGATCCCGGGGGGTGTGGAGGGGGAGGAGGGGCTGGATGAGTGGATTCGCGAGCAGATGTGGGATCCGGTTTATCGCCCGTTGAAGAGGGTTGAGCCGGAGGGGGCGAGTCGCGCGGCGAAGGCGGAGTTGAAGGTTGTGGGGAGTTTGGAACTTGAGGGTGTGGATGAGGATGGAAGTAAGAAGTAGGGCTCTTGCTGCGTCTTGATGTGACACGGTCCTCGAATGCCTTTCCTCCTTCTAGACTTACCTTTACCTATGAGTGGCTGTAAGGGCTTGATCTTAGATGATAGAAGCTAATAAAGTCGTCCTAGACGTGGGTGTAGACTCCTTACCTACATTATGAGTATTTCATACAGTGCATTGTAATATTTTCGTATGAATATCATCTTCTCTATATGACCCATCAGACAAACGTCTTATTTAGCACCCTAATGAGTCCGCCTGCTCGCTTACCCCCTTTCCTCAGTTGCAATAGGAACTGGCTACTAGAACGTATATAAATGAAGAATTCCTTTACATTCCGTACATATTTCTCATAATTACCTAGCAGCTAAGTAAATTCGATCCTCATTACTCAGTTCAATACCTAAAAAGCTCCTTCCCATCTTCCATATTGTACCTCAAGTACGTAAGTAGATAAACCATCTCAAAACAATATGAATATGAAAGCCTGGCCTAGGTAATAACAACTGCATTATACCCCGCTGACTCCGTTCCCATTCAAAGGCATCGATGACCAGCAAAACGGGAAGCCTGCATGAGAAGCAGGAGTAAAAGTAGTCCCCTGTCACTTCTTGCTTCCTACTTCTCATAGCCATATCCCATCATTTCCATATCATCGTTTCTCACTCACTCACCTACTCCCCCTAAATCAACCCCGCCCTAGCAGCCTCCCCACCTCCCTGCTGCAAAAGCGCCTCAACCTTCTGCTTCCCCTTTCCCAGTCCCCCCTCACCAACACCCATTCTCCTAGCGACATACCTCTGAGCCACGACACCAATACTCAAGCTCAGCGTCTCCTCAACCCACTCCGCGACCCATTCCCTAGGGTCCACACCACCACCGTCAACAATCTCCCTAATCTCATCCGGAACCTCCTGTCCATCGATCTCAGGCCTCTTACTCTCCTCCTCCTCATCGTCGTCATCGTCATCATCGTCGGCGCTGCCAGGCGTAAGTGGCGTAGGCGCATCCAACCACCGGATCCACTTGGCCGGGATATGCTGGCTGACGGTGCTATACACGATATCATGAATCGGATCCAAAACATACACCGCGAACGCGACGAGCGCATCGGTAGCCGCATCATCCGCCACGGCACTAGCCTCGCTTTCAGCGGCGCTGCTACCAGCGAAGAGGGCGGGATCGGCGTCAAGCGCGATGGGCTGGACGGCAAGGAAGATGTCGCTTGTGCGAACGGGATTATCCTCGCTCACAGGCTCAAGCGCCCTCTTCTGGGCCTCGCCGACACCACCGCTCGCAGCGAAGTAATCGTGCGCGTAGCTCTCCGCGCTAACACGACACAACTTCGTTCCCTCAGCCAGACCCTTAACGGCGCCGAGGTCGCGCGGGGAATCGACTTGGCGCCACCAGGGGCCGTCGCGCCAGCCTGCGGAGCTGGAGGAGCCCTTGTAGAAGGCGTCGGAGGAGGAGCGGCGGGCGGTGTTTTCGTGGCCGCGTTGGACGACGAGGAGGTCGCCGCCTTCGACTTGCGACATTACGCGGCTGAAGACGCCGTAGATGAGGGGGTCGAGGGAGGGGTAGCCGACTATGTCGTGGGTTATGTGGATTAGGAGGCGCTCGTGCGAGGAGATGGGCGGGGCGAGCGTGTGTAGGATGTTGGCGAAGGTTGGGAGGGCTCGGTGGCGGAGGCCGTCGCCTGGGGTTTGTGTTGTTAGTCTAGAGCACTTCGAATGTTTCACACTATCTAGTAGACCTACCTAGATCCTTGAGGGCTCCGACGTTTCCTCGAACTTGATCAGCCCATTTCTTGGCCTCCTCGTTCTGCTGGATCTCTTTGTAGGCGGCCTCGGCCTGCTTCATGGCGGCGTTTGCTGTGGCACTGGCCGTAGCGAAGATTCCACCCCACCAACCGCCTCCGGTAGCAGTAGGGGCGGTCTGTTCTACGGTACCCTTTTTCTCGGCATCCTGGAGATCGGAACTGGTGGCGCTCGGGGTAAAGCTTGCGTGGAGAGAACGGGTGCTGTCGACGGACTTGCGTGCGACGTTGGCTGGCTTGTCTTCGGAGTGTCGAGGGGCACCGGGCGGCGGGGTAGCTGTGCTACTTCGTTTACTGGCTACCTTAGTAGCGGCGGTCTCCTTGACACGAGGAGTATGAGGTCGAGCAGGCTCCTCATTGCCAAGTTCATTCTCAAGTTCAGCGAGTTCCTGCTCAAGCTTTTTATCACCTCGGCGTGGTTTAGGGCCGGCGGGCTTAGATTTACTGGTGGTCTTCTTTCCTTTGTTATCGTCACCGATCCCCTCGAAGAGTTCGTCGAATCCGTCGTCGTTGGAAGCCTTGGATCGTTTGGCCGCCATCTTGGATAATTATCGTGATAGACGGTAGTTTTGCCGAAGAGGGGTTACGGTTAAGAGGCAGCAGAAGGGGGAATTACTCGATAAAAACGATTTCGTGTTCAGAAACAGACTATGGAGAGCTATTGCAATGGTAAGGGAGATGAAGACGCAGACCGGTCGAATATGATTCGCCGTGCCCCTGTAATATGTAGCTAAGGTTAGGCGTTATGTGTGTATGTGTATGTGTATGTATGCAAAGCCGAGGGGAACCAATCGATTGACCGGATTCGACTGCAACTGGGTTTGTGGATATTCACCGGCAGATGTAACAAACACTATTTCGACAACTAATAAGAAACGAGGGTATTGTTAACTAACCAGTTGGCAATGACAACGCTATAGGAGTCAGATGGGAAGCAAATCAGGAATGGTTGGGTATCTAAACAGGTCAATATATGGTGATGTGACGGGTAAACATCGAATAGCGGGAGGTTGAAAGATGTGATTTCGGGAAGAAGAACACGGGATCGGAAAGCTTTAGACACCTGCAATTTCTAAATCTGTCGTCACTAAACGGGGACCCGACGGGGGTAATGACCAGTAAAGCACGAGCCAACAGATTATGTCAGTTGCCGGAAAATCAATTAAAATACTTGGTACATCTGTACAACGCCTGGTACATGGATAGATGTATCGAAGTATTCTAAAAATACAAGGATGCTCAGGCTAGCCTAACCTAAAACGGATTTAAAAAGGGCACATCGATTCGATGGTGTTATCCCATTGGCTAGAGACCTTTTCCTAAAAAGAATAGGCGTGGAGGCTGGTGCCTCCAAATAGGGACCTAAACAGTGGGTTCATGTGGCTCACGCTCGCCGAACCTCCAGAAATTAGCAGTGTTGTGAGTACCTATGTATTTTGGGTGACCTCGCAGAAGGGACGAGGACGACGAGATCAGAATCACACCAGTCAAGATCGGAAAACTATATATCCCAAATTCTAATTCTACAAAACTTCCTTTTTTCAACAGCGGATCTTAATTTATCGAGCGAGCGCCAGAAAACAGGTAAACATTTCCTTGATATTTCATTCTATTGTCGCCCGACAATACCGCATAAAAATCATCCATCCTTTTCATCCACATCACTGCAGCTCCTTTTATCAACCATTTTTCTCACCACGTCTTCTTCATACAACTTACAACCAAAGCTACCATCGACTTACACCAACTAATCAACAATCTGGTAGAACCTCTCGCGATTTTCAAGCACTCACAACATTCTCCGATCCTTGATTCCTTCGAGCTAGAAGCTCTACTAGCAGGTTCGTTTTATTTTTCTTGTCATTAATTTTCCTTCCTCAGCAACAAGCAAGTCATCTCCGACATTTGACTTTTTCTACTTGTTTATTTCTTCTACAACAAATACAATTCGGCGCTTGTATTCAATATTTCACCATCTTGTATTGGAATGAACATTCGCGCTACGAAACATCATCCCCATTTTCTCTTACCTTCCTATATTTTCCTTGCTGAGGTACGTCGTGGCCACTTCCGACTGCGCGCTCAAACATTATTCAGACCCTTACCTATACCCATACCCATACTCATTCATCCCCATACCTGAAGAGGTCTTCCCCACTTACATAATCTCCGATAGGAAACTTCTTTCACCTCTCTTTCTCTGTTTTTCTTTTCTTGATTCTGTTTTTTCTCATCCTTTTTATTTCTCTAGCCTCTTCTTCGGATCCTATCATGGATCCTTTTAGCAACCGAGGTCGTGGCCGAAAACGCCACACCTCACATATTTCACCTCCCTCCTCCCCCTCTCAGAAGGCAACTCAAGATCTACCTGGCCTACCTTCTACCTCTGACACCTCTGGACCACTGGCTCCTTTACCCTCCACCTTTGAAACCCCGAGTCCATCCGCGCCGCTCTCTACGCGGATGCGCACTCGTCAGGTCGAGGGGACTAACTCCTCACCTGGAGGGCGTTCTCTACGAAAGCGCCCTCGGGTGGATTACACGTTTGAGCAGCAGCTAGACGGTGAGAATAGCCCTAAACTTCCGTCAAGCGCTACTCGCTCAATCAAGCGGCGCCGTACCGACGTCGCTTTAAATGAGAACGAGTTGGATGACGACTCGGAAGTACGTTCTAAGAGACGTGCCTCCGAACAACCCCAGTCGTTGTCCACTCGTAGACGTGCTACAGGTAAGGGGCCAGTGGAGCCTCAGGCATTTGCGCCCACCCATCACGATGATGTCGAGGTCCAAGACACTATCGAAGTGGGTGGGCACCATAGCGAGGAGTCGGATGAGTCGCTCATCCGGAGGACCAATTCCGGTTCTTCAAGCCACGACACCAGAGCGGCCCCCGGATCAGCCTCATCTGACTCTGCTGGAGCCCGACCCTCGCTGTCCCAGCAGTCTCCGCCGGCCTCTAAGGTTTCCATTTCATCTCAATCTCTACCCATACCTCCCTACAGTTTGTTTCCGGGTGAGAGCGTACCGAAAAGAGTTCAAGACAGAGTTCAGGCGAATGTATCTGAGGAGATGATGGACGAAGCGAAGCCTATTAGGCAACATCTTCCTGATATAGATCATGATCAGGACAGCCAGGGTTCTTTAAGCCACCTCACTCCTTACATAAAAGATGCTCATGTCTTTTATCCTGAGTATCTCGAGGATGACCCAGAGCCCGAAGCCGATCCCGATCGTGATTCATTTCAGGTGGATGCCGATGCTGATCTCAACATGGACGCTGATACCAATCTGGAATTAGATCGCACAATAGCAACAAACGGTCATAGCAGCGAAGAAGCAGCGACCGAGGACAAGATGGACGGTCACGTGGAAGAGACGCCTGCCGATACCGCGGCAAACTCACCATCGGGTGAGGTAGAAGCAACCACCGCCCTACCCCCCGTGAGGAAGCAGTATCGGTTCAAACAGACCCGATCAGCGTCCGAATTTACGGACATGTTCCAGGACATCAAGTCCTTGTCTACGGCAGAACTATACCGTAGACTCGAGATCGCCAATGAGGCTATGGTTGAATGGCAGAACGAGTTTCGTGATCTGAAAAAGATCACCGATGATTACGACAACTCGGTCCGATACCAGAAGGAGGAAGATGCCTTCCAAAAAAGGGCGAATTTGACGACCAGCAAGAACCCGGGCCATATCCCTATCGCAAGGGACTTCGTCGTGAAAGGGGAAAGAGCACAAGATACCACGGAGCCCTGGATAAAGTACCAGCGCCAGCAAGACAAGATTATGGCGAACGCATACGGCTTCGAGTATGATCCCCGCCCGGACAAGGTCGGAAACCAGGACCCTCTCGCACAACGAACTGGGGCCGGCCGCCAGGGACGACTTAGAGAACGACCGAAGCAAACCGCCAAGGCAGCAGAGCTGGATGACCCCGTTATTGTACAGGGGAAGCGAGTTAGAAAGGCTCCCGAGAGATTTGCGGGAGATGAAGTTATTAGCAGGGGGTCTACCCCGATACCTACCCAACGACGAGGACGTCGTTCTAACATAGCGCCAGAGAATGGCGATCAGAATCCGCCCCAGCCCCAGTCACAGGCTCAACATATATTCCTAACACAACCTCAGCCCCGGTCACAGGCTAGAGGTTCCTCCCAATTATCCCGATCATTTCAATCCGAGCCCCAGTCACAGGCTCTATCTTCTTCTTTCTCTTCATCTCAGACACATTCCGAGGCCCAGGACTCGAGTGTCTATATACCTATATCCGAACATGTTGAGAAGGAAGCTCCGAGGAAGAAGGGAAAAGGTGGTCGCCCTCGAAAGAACCCCATCCTAGAACATGTAGCAGATACCGAACCTACTCCGGCAGCTACGTTTGAATATGAGACCGCACCCCGGTCGCGGCCAGGACCCAAGTCCGAACAGGACCTACCTCAAGCGCCCCTAGAGACGCGTAAGTCGCCAACGCCACGAAAGATCACTAAGATAGTTCTGAAGACTCAAGGAAAACACGATGCAGAGTCGGAGCCCGAACCGTCGAACCGATCAACGAAGCGCGAGAGAGAAGACGAAGAAGTTGCAGAGGAGCAAACCACTCGCAAGCGCCGACGTAGAGCTCCGCCTTCAACTTCTACTTCTACCCCTAACCATATCCTTGTCCCCCCTTCAGCCCCGACCGCCTCAGTTATAGAAGAGGAAGATGGTATAACCAATAAGACAGAGTCGCAAACTCCCACTAAGTCGACTCGTCGAAGAACTACTAAACAGGCTGAAACTCCTTCCGATCCTTCGACCGTTGCGGCTAATACGTCCTTCACGGCTCCAGCCGAAGAGCCTCGTCCCCGAACTGCCTCGTCGACCGCGACCGCTGACACTGTGGCATCTACTGGCAATTATCAGCTCCGCGAAAAACGTCAGAGAAAGTTCACTAACGATATTACTGACGATGACTTCATTGAAGAGCCTAAGCGTAAGCGTGTTCGACGAACACCCAAAAAGCCACAGGTCAAGAAGGAGGACATCTTGCCTGCTCCACAGCCGTCCCCAGTGCAACGACCGCAACCTGAGGCACGCATCGTACTGAAGCAACCTCCCAGAATTAGATTTAAGTCGAAGCCCAACCCTCCAACAAACCCCACCTCAACACCCGCAGCTAATATGCCCTCGTTGACCTCTTCTGCGAATTTAATGCCGGCTAACACAAACAGCCTTGTCGGTGGGAATACTAATGGCAATGGAACGTCAAGGTTTGATGCTATTGACACAGAGTCCCCAAAGGACTACAGTACGATGACCAAATCGGAAAAGATGTCAGCATCAATGAAAGGTACGCATGAGAGCGTTCATACCGTTCATACTACCCACGCCACCACCAACCCGCACCTCCCATTATCACTAGGAAGCAAGTCACACTATAGCTAACCGTGAGCGGCTAATAGCCCGATGGGCATCTGGTTCGATGGGAGGAGCTGTCATCAAACGTCGCGCAACACTTGCGGCTAAGAAGCAGAGTGGGAAACCTGAAGCAACAAATGCCACAACGCCAGATCAGGCCCCTACCCCTGCATCTACACATCGACCAACACCAGATGAAGATATTGATGATGACGGAGAGGATATTTCTGCTGCCGGGCAATAAGCATTATATTCACTATTAGGCAGTACTTCCACGCATCATTTTAGCTGTTGTTCTGGTGGGGCCTATCTGTCGATGCGCGCACTTTCTACAACTTATATAGCGTTATATGTCCCCGTTCAACAAGTCGACTATCAAACAGTACGACTTAAAGGTATGCCAAATGCACAAGTTTTCGTGCTTACCCGTTTCGCCACCCGGCCCGCAAGCTCTCAGTTGATGCACCTCTTTCAGACGACCAGAAAGACCTCAGATCACAAGGGGGTGCTTCTATTGCTGTCGGATATTTTACATAGTATCCGATCCATTGATCGCAATTCGAGAGCTGGCCGCCGTGGTGAATTATTCCCGGAACATATAACCCAAAAAAAAAAATATACACCAGCATACCCAACCCTACGAGCCATCATCCTCCGCCCCTGCCACCTACTCGATACCACGAAGAACAAAAAGTTGACCTCAAATCTAAAAGTCAGCACGCCGTTGTTACTAGACTCCATCGCCTACCTAGGCAGTTGGGGAATTTCTTGATTTTAATAACGAGGAGCGCAATATATGCGCCCCTTTCAAACAGGAATTCCCCTTGGAGCTAAAAAGTAACATCAAAGTTTTTCGAGATAACATAGGGCGGGTGGAATTATAAAAATTAACTCAAATCCCAGATATTAGGGGGGCGGGGAGGGAGGGAGGGCCATCGTGGCGGCGGGATGTCCAGTTAAAACTCATCTGGCTCCCGTTCGCCTACGACTAGAGAGGGGGGAGGGATGTTTGGAAGCCACTAATCCAACTTCCTCCTACCCTCTCTAACGCCCCCCTAATGATAGCTACTCTCATAGAGCACCCGCCCATATGAGGCGAGAGGTGATGGATAGGTTGATTGGATGCCACTCATCCAACACCTATCCGCCATCTTAACGGCCGGAGGGATGTCTAGTTAAAACACACCTAGCTCCCTCCGTGCCTGTGCATTAATCGCAGGTGGGCGAGTGTCCAGATACCCTTAACTGGCACTCGCTCTTCTACGAACTTCAGGGAGAGGGAGCGGGGGGGCTGTTGGATACTTAAACCAATAGCCCTAATATAGGTACCTACTCTCCCTTATACCCTTTGCGACTCGAGGGTAGACGCCGAAAAGGGAGTTCGTTCAGGGAAATAAAAACAAAAGGACGAGCAAGAGGACGAGCAAGAGTCCCAGGGGAGGTGGAAAGGGCGAAGGATATGGGGTATGGGAAACGGGTTCCGCGAGACTCTAGGCATGGATATAAGGGGAGGCAACATTGTACATTTGCACATACCAAAAAGTGGCATTTGACTTCAGCATCGGAGTTCCTAGGGGGAAAAAAAAGGGCGGCACGGCGTTGCGTTCATAACTCATCTTGCATCGGTGATGGGTGGATGGGAAGCTGGGATACTTCGACCTACACCCATTCAGCCCCTCCAAAAACCATATGGCGGGCATTGTGTTTTTTAGCATGAAATGCATAGGTTGGGAGTTATGGGTGGGAGGCATAGAGGTTTATAGGGTTGGCAATACTACCCTTTGACATGAAGAGATTCCTATGGTTGTGACATGATTGATTATCCACGTAGAAAGACTTAAAAGTATGATTGCGGTCTCGTAGATTCGATAGAGTTGCTATCGGTTCTGTTCATAAGCGTAATGTAATTTACTCCTAGTTTATTAACAAACGTCACACTATTGTAGAAAGTTATCCAACCCCTTGAAGATATATAGATGAGCTAGGTAAGAGTTGGTCTGATTAAAACCCGTCAGGGGTAGATCAGGAGTCATATCATTGGTGGCCGTTGTCCTTGGCATCGGCTTCGTGCATATTCTACCCCGGGCTACCCGGGTACCGTACTTTTCCTTCGCTGAGTAATTATCGTCGTGGACCATTCGAAAATGGTATTGCAAGGTTAGGTATAAACTAGCTAGGGCTATCTGATCTCATAGGGGATATGAGATATACACCCTAAGCAGTAATACAGATAGCTGTCGAATTTTAGAACAATCGGACAAGTCACGTTCAAAACCATGGCAAGCAGAAAATTGGGAACTGAACGTTTCATTCGTCCAGGATGCTGTTCTTTTGGTATGTCTCCTTTACGCCCCGTAGCCGAAATGCAAAGTGACCAGTCCTCCAGCCAGATACGCGATAGATATCAGCGTCATTCCTTCCTCTGCCTGTCATGAAAGTGGCTGGCCGTGTCGATGTCTTCCAATCGTTATGACTCGTCAATAAGGTAGGTTCGTGTCAATCCGCCTCTCACCAATGCTCTCGAAACGCTCTCAATTTACATCACAACACCGGAGTTGCTGGCAATACGCTGTGTACGTGGTTAGAATATGTAAGTACAATGGGAATATCCTGAGGGCACTTACAGGCCATAATTCAGCAGCCTCCTTGCCGACGGGTCCAGTGATGGCAGAGCCCTTCATCTCACCCTTGGGGTTGACGATCTAGAAAAGTACATATTAGCGATCCGGTGCTTAGTTATGTATGTGAATCGATGCGTAGCGACCCCGTATCACAGCTGTAGGTTTTTATTGCACCAAATTCCGGTCATCTGGTCTCCGTAATCCACTCTCGCTATCGCATCTCGGGATGTATCGACGTAAATAAAGGATACTCACAACACCAGCGTTGTCCTCGAAGTACAGGAAGACACCGTCGGTTCGCTTCCAGGGCTTGGACTGTCGGACGATAACGGCAGGGTGGACCTTCTTTCGGAGCTCAGGCTTTCCCTTCTTGACGGTGGCCATAACCATGTCACCGACACCACCAGCAGGTAGTCGGTTAAGGCGGGCACCAATACCCTTGACGGAGATAATGTATAAGTTTCGGGCGCCGGAGTTGTCAGCGCAGTTCATGATGGCACCGCTATTCGATTTATTAGTGTCGAAGATCGATTCGTAGGGGACTTTCTGCACTTACACGGGCAGACCGAGGGTCATCTTCAGCTTGCCACCGGGGGCACCACGCCTGTAAAGCAAACCGTTAGCAAACCCGGCTCAATAATTCGACATTCCATACGATATCCCATCATCTGCCTCTTGTGACTATTCCGAACCAATTCCAACCACACAGAAGCTTGGATATTGAAATTCAAATCTGGCGCCTCCACGGGCCGTAACTTTCGTCGCTGGAAGTTTCTCGTACACCTCATATTATGCCACAAAACGGCTCGTTTGTCGGATCCCTCTCGCTCTCCCATTCCCCCACCAAAAATCCAATTCCCATCTCTTATCATACCCCTCCAAGCTTCCGGTGAAAATCGCATGGAAAATTCGAGATCGAACGAAGATAAAACTTACGAAATCTTTGCCATTGCGACTGATTAATTCGGATTTCTGTAAAAACGGGTGTGGTGTTGTTCGGAGTTGTCGAGGTGGGCGTTGTCACGAAAAGCGAAAAAAAAGTTCGAAGGTTCAATGGCTCCAACAAATTTCTTAGTGGTGGTGGAGGTACTGCAAACCGCGAAATGTGCGGCTTCCTAAGAAGAAAACCCTAGGGACCCACAAATTGTGGAAGCGATTTCTGCGGGAAGAGGAATTGAGTCACGTGATGTGGAATTTACACACTGCTTCTAGGTACCTTTGTATCTTAGTAGGGTCTGTGCATTCTCACCTTGGATCTTTCATCATTGAACTAAATCTAGGTGCACCATTCCATCATCACGATACAGCCTCATATTTTCTAGAACTAGACCTCTATCTCGTCGAACGCTACGAAAATTAGATCGATTAACATTTGAACACAATCGAGTTGCTGAAGGAGATTCGAAAATACTAAGCTTGTCTTTTTACTCGCGTTGCCATGTCTTGAGGCCGCATGCTCTAATTGATAACTAGTTCGTTACCCTATCTTGGGAATGTTACCAAGTTCGGTGTAGCTACGCCCTACGCAAGTCACCCATCAGATCGACCTCGTATACGAACAGAGCATTTCATTCGATGTTATTGTAGACCTAGAAACCATCCCACCCTACGAGCTATTGTAATAGGACTAGTGGTCGTCTCTCTCGGTCCAAGGCTTCAAGGCCTCGAGAAACTTCAAGTGGACCTCGGGTTCTCCAGAGGCTTTCAGCGCCCCCGCAAATTCCTCCTCGCTAATTCTTCCCATGAAGAGAAGCCATCCAGCCCACACGAAGTCAGCGAAACCAACGGTCTTCCCCTCGAAGAAGGGGCCCTCCGGGTTCTCCTTCAATAACGCGGTAACCTTCTGCACGTACGGTGCTGCTCTTTCCCATGCCGGCGCTCCGCCTTCTTTCGCGAAATCTTCCATCTTCTTTCCGACTGCCTTCTCACGCGTCGTGCGGAAGTAGTCCTGGCTGGCTGGATTCAGTAGGTTGAAGAGCACTCCCGGAATGAAGATAGGAAGGGAGGGGTCTCGTAGGTTCGTAAGCTGCTCGAAGATCTTCGCTAGGTAAGGCGAGTCGAGATGTAGACTCGGCTCCGGGTATCTCTCCTCGAGGACCTTCGCAATCTCTAGGGAGTCCATTACCCATTTACCATCTGGGAAAATGACGGTAGGGATCGTGTAAGTATCCACCTTTGGGAGGCTACGGCTGTTAATAGGGAATGTCTATACACTCGCTATGAGATGACTCACTGGTCTTGAAACTTGGGCTTGATATCCGGGTATTCAACCTAGCATTGTGAGTTAGCAACGCTTGGATTCATAATACGGAAGTCTTGATCAGATTTACCCATTCTGTCTTATAAGGGACGCCCTTATAGTTCAGGGCAAGTCGAGCTATTCCCTTCAGTTAGACATTGTCCCTCCTTTATTAACATAGCAATGGACGTACTCTTCCATGGGTTCGGCGACCACGTCTTGTTAGGTGGTTTAGACGGCAAGTCAAATAGTACGATTTCTTGGTTAGACATTGTAGATACGTTGATCAACGGCTAGGCACGTATTAGAGAACTTTGGGGATATCTAGGGTGTTTGATGTCTAGGAAGGTGGTGAAGGATCTCCTGACGGGTAAGATAGTGGGGTAATTACCTCGACATTTATCTTTGAGAAACAATATGACTAAACACAAGGAAAGCACAATTTATCAAACCACTGACGTACAAGGTAGTGGCTATGCTTTTCGGACTTAGTAGGCCGCGCGATTAACCTGACCCTAGCTACAGCTATAACGGCCACCTACGAAAGTAGCTGTCTTATGCGCCCTTTGACTACAAGTTGGGTAAAGAGGATTCCATCATCGCATATTCACCCCGCCATACGGACTAAAGAACCAATGAATTCCAACGCTGTAACTTGACCATTGACCTGCATCATACCTAGAGATACTTTATTAGTAAACACTCCTAGATTATTAATTAGAACCACCTACTTCGGCTCAAATATTCTACGTCAAATGGGATGATACATGTACATATCTCTAAGTGATCTGGAACCGGCTTTGTACTGACTTGTGGAACCCATCGGCATGCCGCCTTTTAATCCACAAGGTCTTTCCCCGCACCTTAGGGGCTCTTTGCATAAACGATATATACTGATACTAGCGGCAAAACTTTCAACCAGCCCACTCTGGAACTAGACAGCTAAGGCACTTTGGCGGAGTGGTTAACGCGATGCCCTGCTATCAGCTAAGGAATTAGCATAGTGTAGGCATTCCCTTCGGGGGCGTGTGTTCGAATCACACAGGTGTCGGTTCTTCTTTTTCTTCCTTTGTTGGATAGATTCTTAGAGTTTTTTAATATTGCGAACTTCCTAAGAAGACTTTTCTTTTCTTTTCCTTTTTTCTTAAAATAAAAGAAGAGAAGGTTTGTGACTTTCTATCTCCTACCACTCACTGTTGGCTGTTGATTGTTGATGACATTAATGCACAAGTACTGAAAACTTCCGCTTGCTACCTCCTTAAAGAACCAGCCAGCCAAGAGACGTAACAAAGTCATATGGCAGTTTTAAGGATGTGTTGTTTAAATTCCTTGATTATGTCCTTGGGGTTGCCAAACGTCCTTGTTCTAGACATAATTCCATAATCTCGTGCACCTCAAAAAATATAGTGAAGGGAAAGAAGGCTTTAAAATTCAATAGTTGAACTATATACTCCCTAAGCTCAGCTTGCAGTTACTTTCATTAAACTCAATCTCCAAAGTTGCTCGTTATGAGCTCATAGCACAACCAACCTCTTAAAAATAATACGTCGATTTCAACCTTCTTTCATTTGTTCACTTCAGTGATTATCTAGCCAATAGGAGTCTAGTATTATGCAAATCAATTAACCAATCGGACAAAGGTACTATTAAGTAAGTACCGATTCGAAAGTGGTGAGAGTTTTCTGCCTGTCATAAATCTCATCCCGCTAAATTCTTCTAGCTTCATTAACCTCCACAGACCGCGCTAACACTAATATGGACTAGCTCTAAGTCTACATTATCGATAAGAGTGGGTTGCAGATCCGACCCAAATCCCTTAAGCTTAGAATTCTGGTAGATCCCCGATTTCCTCTTACCTTGTTCTTATCCAAACCCAACACCTACAATCTACAATCCACATCCTTTCGTCAGTTTGTTAGCAACAATGACGCACGCTCCCGTGGATATTTGGAATGGCAATGGGCATGCCCTGGGGGCATCATCTCCCAAAAAGGTTGCCTATTTCTACGATTCCGACATTGGCAACTTTGCATACGTCTCTGGCCATCCGATGAAGCCTCATCGCATTCGGTTGGCGCACTCGTTGATCATGAACTATGGAGTCTATAAGAAAATGGAGATCTACGTAAGCGTTTCCGATACCATCAAACTTCACGAAGTAGATAACTGATGACTTTTAGCGGGCAAAACCGGCAACGCGACTAGAGATGACACAATTCCATACCGACGAGTACATAGACTTCTTACAGCGCGTCACACCCGAGAATATGGACAACTTCCAGCGAGAGCAAGGTAAGTACAATGTCGGAGATGATTGTCCAGTATTCGACGGTCTTTTCGAATTCTGTGGTATCAGTGCCGGTGGTAGCATGGAGGGTGCCGCGAGACTCAATCGACAGAAGTGCGACATCGCTGTCAACTGGGCTGGTGGGCTTCATCACGCGAAGAAATCGGAAGCGAGCGGTTTTTGTTATGTGAATGGTACGTCTTACGATATATTATTCCTCGTTTACCCACTCATCCTAATCTCGCATCTACTTCACAGATATTGTTCTCGGCATCTTAGAACTCCTAAGATTTAATAAGCGCGTCCTCTACATCGATATCGATGTTCACCACGGTGATGGCGTGGAGGAAGCTTTCTACACAACAGACCGAGTCATGACCGTCTCTTTCCACAAATACGGCGAGTATTTCCCTGGAACAGGCGAACTTAGGGACATCGGTATTGGCCAGGGACGCTACTATGCTACGAATTTTCCGCTCCGTGACGGTATAGACGATGCCTCGTACAAGTCGATTTTCGAGCCGGTTATCTCCAGCGTCATGGAGTATTATAACCCAGAGGCCGTCGTTCTTCAATGTGGTGGTGACAGTCTGTCTGGTGACCGCTTAGGTTGCTTCAACTTGAGTATGGATGGCCACTCCAACTGCGTGAAGTTCGTCAAGAGCTTCAACCGCCCAACTCTAGTCCTCGGAGGTGGTGGCTATACCATGCGCAATGTCGCACGTACCTGGGCGTTCGAGACCGGCTTACTGGTTGACGCGCATATGGACCGAACTCTACCATTTAATGAATATTACGACGTAAGATTACACCCTTATCTCTATACTAGTTGTAATACTAACTTTAGAATCAGTACTATGGTCCCGATTACACCCTTGACGTCCGTTCGTCAAATATGGAGAACGCGAACAGTCCCGAATACTTAGAAAAAATCAAGAACCAATTGATCGAGAATCTTCGACGCACCGCACACGCCCCGTCCGTGCAAATGCAAGACGTCCCTCGTCACTCGATGGGCGCAATGTCCGACGAGGAGGAGGCCGAGCTCGACGATCTAGACGAAGATGAGAATAAGGATGTTCGGATGACACAACGCCAATGGGAACAGCGCATAGAGCGCGAAAACGAGTACGAAGAGAGCGATAACGAAGAGCTCGACAGAGCTAATGGAGTTCATCGCAACGGAAGTGCTCGACGCACATTCATCGACTATCGAAACTCGGATGCCGAGGTTGATAGTGGTGTTGCGACTCCAGCTAACGGCACAGCTGAAAGCGTTATCAAATCTAAGGAGATTGATGACATCGTGATGGAAGATGTGGATAAGGCACCGGAACCTGAAGCCGATGCTGCGGTTCCCTCAAAGCCTGATGAGAAGGATGCGAAAGAGGATACCCGAGCTACTAGTACATCTGAGCAGGAACAGGAAGAGGCCCCCAAAGAGGCGCAAGGTTCCGCTAAATCGGATAAAGCTGGCAGTGAGAGCGAGAAGACCACTGCCGCCGAAGATGCTAGTTCGGGGGGTAAAGTTGAGCAGACTGAAGAATCTGATGAGGTTATGCAAGACACGGCGGAGAATAAGAAATCCCCGGCTGCGGAAGCTGAGAAATCATCCACAACAACACCAGATGCCAAGCATGCATCACCAGAGAAGGTCGATCAAGATGGTGATGTTGACATGGATGAGTCTACCGCCGCGCCAGAGCCAGCACAGGACGATAGTGCCGAGGTCAAGAGCGAGCATTCCGCAGAGACGCCCGCCAAGGCGGCAGACTCGGCTCCCAAGGATACCGCAAGCCCTTAGAACGGCCATTCCCTCATGATACCCATCTTTTCTTGCAGTGTTTTGATTTTATTGTTTTTGGTAAGAAAAGGACCCTACAGTATGGCTGGAGGTAATCCTGTGCGCAGACGGAAATAGCAGGTTCCTTTTTCAATGAGTGTGTACCATAGCCAAGCAATGGCGTTCCGGGCAAGGCAAGGCAGCATTGTCGGCAGACAAGCGCTTGGCATCTTGAAAATATGGCGCCTTGATGCTTCGTGTTTTTTTATTAGCTAAATTCATTACTTCTTAAGCGTTTTGCGATGATTATGTGCATGTTTATTTTCCCGTGCAAAGGAGTATGGCTCCTTTTTCGAGGAACAATTATAACCGTTTTGCGTGACCCTATGGATCCTAGATGACTTCGAGAACTTACCTAGTCACATCCATATTAAAGGTATACTTATCATATAAGAAGGGCTAATACTTATAAATTAAAAGTGAGGTTATATTCTAAGTAATATGTTGCTCCTATCGAGAAAAGAGATCAGCCATCCCTCGGCTTTCTGGTAACGAATAATGAATTCATGCCAGCACAAACTACCACCTCTGGACTAGAGGGATATCAAGTAGGTAAATAACTATGGGAAAGACCTGTTTAGAATAATAACTAAGATAACACCAACATGGAAATGATATCTTCACCCGGCATCGGTAAGATATGTATTACTAGATAGAATAGCTGAACAATACATTCGATTTGTTGCAGAGGATAATTAATACACACTGAACGGAATATCCGGCCCCTTTGCCTCGTGGAAAAACTATTAATTACCTGGACTACAATGATACTGCTTTAGATCACTTCTTCGAGCTACATTATATGGTACGACCCATGAATACCTACGAAATCCTCCATCTTTCGAGAAACCGTCACAGTACTTTGCTTCGGAGAATTCTCGGCATATGGCTTTTATGCCGAAGTGGCGTTCGCATTGTGATAACTTAGTGATGCGGAAGTCGTAGAAACAGCACATAATTATCACAATTAAATAAAGCCTTTCTTTTCCATATCAGTGGAATCTATCGGAGCTGATTTAATATGATATGAGAGTTGGCTTAGATTTCGCTATAGATCTTAGACAACAGCATCGCTCTAATCCATATCAGGAGTATCTTGATGGGACGGTTCTTAAACTAAATGTTTATATAACTTCGAGTCATCCGCAGATTCTCCCAGCTTAGAATGATCTATTCCGAAAGCCCTTCTTTCTCAAAAACGTCTAACAGCACTGAGAAATCGTCTTAGAAATAGATTAGATAGTCATGATCTTAAAATGCAATTTCCTATTTCGGCAAGTAGGTACTTAGATACCATCGCAGGTACCCGTCTCGGGGTTGTGGCTGGTGCGGAACCCCACATGAACTAGCGGTGGGTCTGGGTACGGTGATCGAGGCTGAAAATTTGCCCCCACCATAAATCGTTGGAATTGTCTGGTCACGTGCTGAATGACTAGAGAGCTCCCTTATCGATTAGGAATTGGAAGCTGTTGCTTAGGTAATTGCGTTGTGACGGGCAGGCAGATCTGGGCCTCGTCAACACTCAGCACCTGTAATTTACGAGCTTTGATCAAAAGATCATCTCTTCAATACAACAATCAACATCGACATCATTGCGCGTAACCACCTTTCTTACGCCCTTTCTACTTCCTCCACCTTCACCATTTATCCATCTAGACTCTGCGACTACGCGCAGTCTTATTAACTTCCCTTAATTGTCTACGGAGTAGCGCAACACATCAAGATGGACCGGTTAAACAGAATGCTTGCCGGTGCCAGCGGCATGGGACTCGGCGCCGCTCCAGGAACGGTGAGGATATTCGCAATTTCTAATTTCTTGTTGCTTCTCAATATTAGTCTTGGGTACGGTATCTCAATGCCAACACGAACTAACAGTGCTCGAGTAGGATAACCAAAACCTAATCGACAACTCCGAAACCGTTTACATCTCTTCTCTTGCGCTACTAAAGATGCTGCGACATGGTCGAGCGGGTGTGCCTATGGAAGTGATGGGTCTGATGTTGGGAGAGTTCGTCGATGACTTCACAGTACGAGTGGTGGATGTCTTCGCTATGCCCCAAAGCGGTACCGGTGTCAGTGTCGAGGCTGTCGACCCGGTATTTCAGCAGAAGATGATGGACATGTTGACACAAACGGGACGGTAAGCTAGCTGGTGTATTCTACCATTATATGCTTTGACTAATAACTACTATGTAGACCTGAATCGGTCGTCGGATGGTATCACTCTCACCCTGGATTTGGATGCTGGCTGTCGTCAGTCGATATCAACACCCAACAGAGCTTCGAACAGCTCACGCCGAGAGCCGTCGCAGTTGTCGTCGATCCTATACAGTCAGTGAAGGGCAAAGTTGTCATCGATGCATTCCGTCTCATCAACCCCCAATCTCTGATGCTCGGACAAGAACCGAGACAGAGCACTTCCAACTTAGGTCACCTCAACAAACCTTCCATCCAAGCCCTTATCCACGGCCTAAACCGACACTATTATTCTATCGGTATCAACTACCGAAAGACAGCTCTAGAGGAGAACATGCTCATGAACCTACACAAGCACGTCTGGACCGAGGCTCTACAGATGGAGGACTTCAGACACGAGGGCGATCATAACAAGGAACGTTTCCAGAGATTGGTCACATTAGCCGATGGCTACGAGAAGCGGGTTAAGGAAGAGACAGAATTGACCAAGGAACAGCTTAAGACACGTTACGTTGGAAAGCTCGACCCCAAGAAGCACTTGGAGGATGTCGGTCAACAGCTGATCGAGGACAACATCGTGTCCGTCTCGAGGCAGATGATCGACAAGGAAGCAACGGCACCTAAAAAAGAAGCAGCGGCTAACGGCCAGGCGAATGGAGATCGCATGGACGAAGATGATGAGCTGTAGGACCGCATATCCGAGATCGACTTAATTGATTCCGAGGGTTCAGTCATCAGCAGTGTATCATAGGCGTTGGAAGGGCTAGCGGACCCGGTTTAGACAGCTCCGGCAATGAATGGATTGCTTTACGGCTCGATTCCGCAAATATGCTTGTGAGGGGCATCGTGGGCGGGGATCCTTCTGCGCATCAATACCATCACTTATTCAAATTCAGACTTTGCCTATCTTCTCGCAAGCTATACTGTTTCGATTCGTGTTTGGTCTCTTCGCTGACCTGTTTGTCTAGGACTGTTATTGCTCGGTACCGATGCTCTATCACATAAAGAACATTGTCTCCAACAATGACAATGTTCTGACTCTATGAAAATACTGCTTACTTCACAAAACTGTTTCATTACAAGCTGATTGTATCACGACTAACAAAGGCACATTGTGTTATTAAACAAAGACTGTTATATTTATTCATATATACCCCTGACTCGCTTTCCCATACATAAGAAAGCTAGTCATCCTCAGACGGGATAAACTGGATTTAATACGCAAGTCGAGGGCACTTCTTACCTATTAGGTACATAGTAAGTTTTCTCATCATGGCGTCTTCTAATTCTAACTCATCGGACACGTGGCCCCACTGGGTGGTGGCCTGCCTGCTGTGCTTCCCGAAAAAGAGGCATGATGCCCCGACTTACCGTGAGTTCTCTACTGTTCCATACAATGATACTCGCTCAGCACAAGGACCTTACATGATGAACACCATGCCTAGTAGAGAGCTTCGTTCCTTTGACAGACCTCGCCGCTTTCAGTATCTCTCGAACCCGAGCCAGAACACGTTAGGCAGACCGACGACAGCCTCTTCGGCTACCACGGCCCACCAGCGTTTCCCGGTCAACTCCGGTAATGTCTACGGCGCCGAAGCTAGCGATCCCCGCGAACGCTGGTCTAAGTCCTTACTCACGCCCTCGCAGTTCGCGGAACTACTCGACAATATCCACGCTACGCTCTCGCACGTGCCGTACGCGATCTGCGGGCTTGCGGCCCTGAACGACTACGGGTACACGACGCGCAGGCTGAACAGCGTAAGCTTGCTCTGCCCCGCCTACGCGAAGGATAATGTCCGTGGCTGGCTTAAGACGAAGGGGTATGAGACGTACGGCGACTTCTTCGGCATCCCGATCGGTGACCGTGGATATGGTGGCGAAGGGGCGACTGTTTATCGCGTGCGTATTAAGTGGATCAGCGACGACGGGTTCGCTTGGCTTGAGAAGGTCAAGTCGAATGTCAGTGATGCGTGGGTGTTGGGGCTGGAGGCGCAGATCGATTACTGCGCGATGGGGTTCGTGGAGCAGTTCCGGAAGGTGGAGGAGATGAAGAAAGTCCCCGGAAAAGAGAAGAGCACGGAGGTTACGGTTGGAGAATCGAGATTGCGCATGGCGGCTAAGGATATCTTTTGGTGTCTTGATAAGGCGGCCAGGACGCGACACAAGATTAATGAGAAGTACCTCCCGACGTTGTTGGGCGAGGAGTTCTGGGGCCCGTTTACCAAGAGGTATTCGGATGCGAGACCGGAGATGGCGAGGGCGGGGATCGATGTTGCGGCTGTGTTGGCTAGACATCGCGATCGTCAGGAGGTGAGGGACCATCAGGCTATGCTGAGACAGTTTGGGCTTGGTGAGGAGGTTGTGGTGAACCGACAGCCTACCCCGTTTGAGGGCATGCGGACTTTGGCGAATAGTAAGAGTATGTATTCTCTTCGACAGGGCCGCGACGCGACTATTCCTGAGAGCCCGATGCCCGCAGTCCTTAAGCCTGAGTCTCCGTACTTGGATCAGGGGGACAAGCCATTGCCAAAGGTTCCGGAGAAGAAGGAAGGGCGGCTTGCAGGTCTCCTGAGACGGTCAAGTAGCACGAAGGAGAAGGAACGGGAGAAGGAGAGAGCGAAGTTCCCGAAGATCAGCAAGCCGCTGGGCTACAGTCGTAACTTGACCCTGGGCCGAAGTCGCAGTGTTAGGTCGCCGCCACGGGATCCTGCGCTCGTGCCCCTTCCGAGAGAGTCGGCTGAGATCGAGAGGTCGAATTCCGAGTGGATCTAAGGAGATCCTTAGAGATTGATCTGTGAGACGCAGATACACTAGATACCCCTGAGTAAGTCCCATATGTAAGTTGATCTTAACACTTTCATTTTTTGAAAATATGTTACATGCTCTTGTAAAAGCTATTCAATACCCAGGTAGGTATGTATTCTATTTTGCTTTTCTCTAAACTCTAAATGTACAATTCAATAATCTATACAGCCTTACTTGAAAGACATGAAGAGTAGAGGGTGAGTTTTTTACCCTTTCTTTTTAGTGGTAGCTCGATACTGAGGTGATTCTGCTAAATGCCAATAGTGTGTGTTACGTTCCAATATTAGATCCGACTCCTATTAAGCCTGCCAGCGCCTTCCTCTGATTCAAGAAGAATTAAGGGTAAGTTCCTTTAAAAAAAGTAAATCACCAACGGAGACCGCGCTCTTCGTATTATTTCTCTTAAATTTCAAACATCTAGGGGATGTTTAACTCTTATTTACAGCAGGAAGTTCTACGCCGTTGCTACGCATTAGGTAATCTCGGACATTCGCTCAACCATTTCTAAGCATAAGAAGATGAATCCGGAATAAACCACGCAAATCCATCTTCTAAAATCATGTTGCTTTTTCTTGTTCATATGTAGTCGAAACTGAATTAACTTTAATTTCGCTATGATAACCAGTACGGCTGTCACCTGTCCACGTAAGCTGTTAAGTCAAAGACCAACGGTGTCTTACACTATAATGACGCTGAAACGGTCGCTATAAAATGCGCTATATTTAAGCTCCCATAGGCCGTGGGGTGTCCCGCCAAGGGACTCCCGTGCGGCGTGGCTGACACCTACAACGCCTACCGAGGGCCGTTCAGGTATGATGTAAGCTTGCATGAACCCCCTATAATGAGGCGCTGTTTAGCGCTTAGGTGCGGTAACCGGTCAACTACATCAAATCTTTAGTGATTTTAACGGATACCTACACACCAGCTTTCTTCCCTTGATATTCAACTTTAACTACCTACCTAGTACCTAGTATTTACCTTTTTGTTTTAGAAGATGTAAAAGACAGTAGTCAATTTACACCAATAGAAGTATCGCCAAGGCTATGCTAACAGTAATGGCCGAATTATTTCCTCGATGGAGCCTCAATTTCCCTTTGAGAACCCTGCGTGCGACCCGACGAAATGGACCATTTTTGCCGGTCACCCTTCTCGGAACGTCTCCAATATAAAATATGCCTCATAACGCCTCATATCATCTTCATTTCCCTCTACGGCGGTCCGTATATGCCATTCTATATACGATGGGGGTTGTCCGGAAGTGTATCTCGTACAGCTCGTATCGAATTCCTTATAAATGTCCGCCTGACTGCAAGAGGGCAGACACAGGCTGAAATCGTGCATACGAAAGTGATGAGATAATTGGACTATAGACGCCGGCTTCCTTAACAAGTGTCAAAGCTGAAGCTCCATGGCTTGCTATATAGCACACATCTTCTCAGCCTGCCGCCCGGTCCGCCACGATCTATCTATCATCTTCTGCCTCACCAGATTAGTTCTCTCTTGGCAGTCCCTGAGCTGGGATCATCGCACGACCCATGCCAATGCGGCGTTCATTTCTTCAGCCCAGGGAGCGTTGAGCCGTCCCTTCAACGTTGGGGCTTGATGAATCCTCGGTCTGGTTGATACAATGACAAACACGATGTCAGGCGGACACCCATATAATATCTACGGGCTTGTACCCCGGAACCCCACGGTTTGTACTAGCTTCTCGTCTTCCAGCACAACCTTTCTTGGTTACACATACCGCGAGATCAATCGACAAGACTTTTGATCCCGTCCATCATGGAGATCCCACATGATGGAGAGTCTATTTACTATCGATATCAAGCTACATACGTTCGTAATTGGGCGGGATGCTTGATATATTCTACGGGACCGGAGGCAAACCGAACCCAGGAGAACTGGAGCTCAATCAGTGCTGTCTTAGAGACTTGTGATCTTCCAACTACAAATCACCCTCAATTCCATCATGTCAAACTAGCTGGAGATTTCCAGGGCAAAGAATTGTATGAATTTCGTCGGGCTTCAACAACAATCTCTATTGGGATTGTCCTTAACGACGTGGTTGATCATCCAACTTCCAAGCGAGACTTCGAGACATTCTTCTGTCAATTGCTCTTACGTGAGGCTAACCTCGCAGTCACCCCTGAGCCCGTAAACCTAAGTTCCATAACTTCGAGTCAATATTATCAAGCTACGGAACAGATCGTATATCTCTTCGACAAGTTCCTTCGATATCAAGGCGAAGATGATAAGTGGGTCGAATCTGGACGGGCGTATTTCACGGAGCGCGTTGGCCACTTCACTTCCCAGGGGAGACGGATCGAGCTTTGCCTGCCTGCCTTTCCATGCAAATCTTCCAACGTCGACAAAGTCACGGGTAAGGACCCCGACCGGGGAGAACTACTCTCATTGGAGCGTCTACATAGCTTCGTAGAGGCTGTCGAGAAAATATACGACGTAGGTGCGAAGCTCTGGATCATTAGCGATGGGCATGTCTTCAGTGACTGTAGTAGGTTTCCCTTATCACACAAAATTCTAAACGGCACTCACTTACTAATATCCAAAAGTTGGCGTCGACGATGAAGATGTAGATTCATATGGTCTGAAGCTGATCAAGATGAACCGCACCATCGGACTTCGAAGAGGGAATACGGACCGAGTAGGGTTCAAATCTCTCGTAGACCTCTTCGAGTTGGAGAGATACAAGCACAAACAGGCAAAGATGTCTGAGCTTGATATCCCCGCCATTGACCACCACGTCGAAACACGGGTGACCACAGAAGCGGAACTTTGCCGACGTATCCTCATGGCTGGGTGTCAATCACAGAGGTCTGGGCTCCGAGCTCGGATTGAGTCGCAAGACCCTGCCATATTAGCTCTATATCGCGGGTTTTCAAGGTTTATGCTCGAGGATCTAGAACATCATCCCTTTACGCGAAGCATGAGCCGCTCGAAACAGAAGAAACTTTCTGCTAAAGTGGCATTTGAGATGATTATGGTGAGCCCCTATGCTCTGGTCATATCATTATTTTTAGTGAAGTTATACAAGTGGCGAACCCGGCTGACCATACTTGTTCGCAGAGAAATCAGGCGTACTCCAATCTGGTGGAACTGCTCTTCCCAAACCACATTCGGTTATCGATCCACGCGTAAGTTACTCAAACGTGTCCCGAGACATCTTGGTGTAAACATCTACCTAATAGGACTGACCCAACTTGCCTAACAGACATAACAACGCTGGCCCTAAATTTGGTATCCAGCTATTTGACCCAGCAGTTGTTCGGGCCGTTGAAACGCTCTCGCCTGATAGTAACCCCATGACCTCGCGTGACTTGCTACATATCCCTACTCCGTGGCATAACTCGGTGGTCAAGATCGTTGGTAACAAAATGCTCTGTGTTACCAAAGCTAAGGTGGTACGAGAAGCTCTAGCTGACGGCTCAATGACGGGAAGCTTGTTCGGACAAGAAAACCAGATCGATTCTACTCCGGCAGTATATTTCACAGTGAACCCAACTACTAAGAAACAAGAGACAGCAGATAAACAGGAGGCACATAAAGAACCCTCTAAACCCACCCCCCAGATAACCATTACATCAGGCAGGGAGGGCATAGCATCGTTAGTAACCGAACCCATCTTCAACCAATATTCTTATATGCTAACATAATTTCCAAGTCTGACTATTGCCCCCGTCCGATATTTTGCGGCTAGCTCGACTCCTCTGACATGTGAGACCGATTACGTCCTTGTGTAACGGACTAAGGGGCAACCGTCGTACAAGTATCCGTTAAAATAGGGGGAAATTTTGGGAACTCGTTGGTTAGGAAGTAAAAGCCGTTTAATCGTTTTATTGTTAACTCGTTATGCGAGAAAGTCTCCTTGGATTTAATCGTACTCCTTTACCACTCGTACAATTCTCCATTGCCAAGTGAATAATCCCCATTGATATTCACTTATACCAAGGAGAGATATGATACCCCTGAATGGCATAGTGTAAACGTCATTTTTTAGCCACCCGCATTATATCGAGATATAAGGGTAAGGCTCCAATATATGTTATATAATCGTAACAATAAGGTATAAGGAGACGGCGAGATTTCGGTATAGTCGTAGAAAAAAGAATGGGTAGCATGGAACGATCTCGGTAGGGAAGTCCGTGGATGGTCGTATCGACTTTATAAGAAGGAACAGTACGGCCTTGCGGGTGGACACCGTCGTATATTTCGTGTTGGATAGAATGTGCTCAAATGTGCTCCTATTCTTGCAGCGAGTAGGTACCGTTAGCAAACATTAGTGTGGTAAGGTACCACTGACCTGGAACTGACTACAGTCAGAATCGTACCACATCCCATATAACAAGGTAACACAAGAAATCCAGATGTAAAATTGTCCAAGGACAGCTGTTTGCCTCGACGGTCCGCACGGAAAGAAATTGCGTAGGAAGTTACGGTAACTGTTTTTCGCACCTGCTTCTAGGTATGTCCAATGCACCTACCTGTCCATCAGACGGGCGTTCCCAGGCAACTACGTCCTGACCATCCACTGTACCTAGAAACCGTTTTAGCGGAGTGGTTGCCCCGTAACGAAAAAATCAGTGACTCTTTTCTTCCCTCGTCGCCGACCCAGCTACGAAATCACTTTTTTGTGCTGTCTTCTATCCGGACGCGTGGTGCACAAACGTAAACCTTTCTTCCAATTACAACAACCAAACCACACTTTCCATCACGTCAAATTTCCCTTTCGCGACGCAACGTTTTTTCATCATGGAGAGTATGACTGATATGCCCGGTATGGGTGGTATGACGATGTCGATGTCGTCGTCTTCGATGATGATGGATATGCCCACTTCGACTACTACCGCTGCTTCTGCAGCCACTTCGATGAGTATGGGCGGAATGGATATGGGAGGTATGGACATGGGCGGCGGCCACAGCTGCAAGATCTCCGTAAGTGTTATCATCCCTTCATCACAATTATCATCCGTAAACCACAAACAATTATTATCTATAAACGAATAATAATTATCGCGATAAATTCGACATGCGCTAATCGGCACCACACATAGATGCTTTGGAACTGGAACACCGTCGACGCGTGCTTCCTCTCCTCCTCATGGCACATCAAGTCCAAGGGCATGTTCGCCGGATCTTGCATCGGCGTGATCCTTCTCGCCATCACTCTCGAGGCGCTTCGTCGCTCCGTTAAGGAGTATGACCGTTACCTTGTTCGCAAGAACGCCGATGGCGGCCTTGTCGCCGTGACCAGCACCGATTCGCCTAAGACCGACCCTCCCACTACCGCCGCTTCGGGCGCCCAGTCGTCGGTCACTCCTGCAGCTGCGGCTGCGGCTGGTTACCGACCTAAGGTGTGGGAGCAAGCTGTTCGTGCGCTTCTCCACACGGCACAGTTTGTCGTGGCTTACTTTCTCATGCTGTATGTGCCTTTCTCTACTCGTCTCTCTGGTATTTTTACGTCACTGACCAATAATCTAGGCTCGCTATGTACTACAACGGTTACTTCATCATCTGCATCTTCATCGGTGCGTACATCGGCAGCTTCATCTTCCAGTATGAGAAGCTCGGTGGGTAAGTACTCCCTCACCCTTATAACCATCCCTTCCCTTGATTTTTTAACGGTATCTAACAATGATAACAGTGGACAACAGACTTCTGCGTCCAGTGAAGCCACAGTCTGCTGTGGTTAAACCCACATCTGCGAGCGCCGACGTTATCGATTCGTCGATAGGCTGCTGCAGTGATTGATTTTATACCCTTCTTCGTGGACCCGAGAATTGGGCTGAGGGGTTGTTGATATCGTGCTTGGGGGGCCATGATGGCCTTGTGGTGATGATCGTAGGATCGTTATAATTCCCACTCTAATAAATTGGCACAATGATGTTCTTGTAACTGCGCCCGACTTGGTCTTTGAC
The DNA here is from genome assembly GCA_022695765.1 of Annulohypoxylon moriforme. Lineage (NCBI taxonomy): Eukaryota > Fungi > Ascomycota > Sordariomycetes > Xylariales > Hypoxylaceae > Annulohypoxylon > Annulohypoxylon moriforme. The sequence continues at coordinate 187,737 of MU403144.1, read as the reverse complement.
TATCGTGAATGTGAATGTAACGGTAGATGAACATTATGATGGTAGACTATTCAAGTCATGATTGCTATTGAGCTATTAATTCACGTTCATCTGCCAGCTACCTAGTAGGCTTCGTATCAACGTATCCTATTTTACTAATGCATTTATTAACTCCTACCAAGTCGATAATTAGGTAGCATATCTAGGTAGAGAATTGCAATTGATTCCGTAAATCGTATCAGCACGTTGGTCTGTCAACAGCGTTCACATTTGCGTATTTTCGTCCATGATTTCTCCCCAAGTTCACCAATTTCATTGTCTGGGACCGAAGGTCACGAAAATTCATGATATTAAATATTTTTATTGAATTCCTCATGACCACTACTGTCCGTGGTGTATGTTACGTGTCTGTGTTTTCACGTACGTAAAGCAAATGACCTACAGTACAAACAATTACATATTAGATTGAAGAACATGTGTAGGTACTCTGCCGCGGACCACTCTGCAATCCTACGTGAGAAGGATGATATGAGCACGAGGGCGCTCTTTCCGTCTCAAGTCTTCTGATTGTCATCGCCCTTCGGTGTACTGTATGATTATTCAACGCCCTCGACGAATAAGGAACGTGTAGAGGCAAATATCATGACGATTTGGGTTTAGTGTACATATAATACTTGAATACCTACGTGCTAATACTATGTACCTTGGTATTTTCTTTCCTCGTACATGCTAAGGCTCCGTGTGGATTGTCGTTTTAGGTATTTTAAGCTTTACGGGCACCTGGACGCCCACCGCGTACGGTGCTATGAGGCCCGTTCGAGGAGGCCCGTGTAGGTGTCAAGCTTCAGGACCCACCTCACAAATCCCTATTTAACCATGGGGCAATCCTCCACTCTCAACCTCGATTCTTGTTACATCAATCAACATCATCTAAGTCCGTCACCTAACATAAAAGGACACACCCACTAATATAATCTAACACCAAGAGCCCTCTCCCAAGCAACGACCCTTGGCACAACTCCTTAACAAACTTAAAACATTCCTCAAATAAATTGTGGGATGAAAGATGGAGCTGGAATTCGAGGATTGGCTCTTCGGTAAAGATGTATGTTATTCATTATATGATCACCATATGTTACCAATGCTAATTAATCTTCTAGAATAACGGCCTTGGGTAAACCACAAGGCTTTCCCATCTACTGTCGCTGGGATGGTCGTCTGGGGAGTTGGGTTGTGCCCACTACTCAAGAATATGCCCGACTAAGGAGCTTTATGACGGGGCCTAAAAGAAACTTGTCTGGCTTGCACGGTACTTAACATAATCGTACCACGAACTAAGGGAGTGGATTAAGCCACTCCCTTTCACGTAAGGACGACGCTTTAGACACATAACACTAATTAATGTCGATACCCTCTTGTAAGGAAGTAACAGTCCTTTCATGAGCACCGACCGATAAGGCCCCGATAAATTAGGGCCGTTCCCTCGCACCACAGCACCACATCTCACGCCCTTCCTCCCTGCACATGAGGCTCGGGACGAGCGCGCGCTTCTCCTAACGCATGGGGGTCACAATACCAACGCCCCCTCAACCATGCGCCGGCCCCGAGTAACGGGGCGCCGCCAAATAATTGGCAACGGCGTTAGGGATAAGGGACGCGGTAGAGGGGCGTTGCGGAATAATTAATATGGCGGCTTCCATCTTGGAAATAACCAAGGCGGCGTTCTGCCCAACTTCGTCACGCAGGACGAGCTGGGCGTTCCTGACCCGGACAGCCCATGTCATCGACGCATGCTTGGGAAAATGCAACACCAACCTATCACTCCTCCAGGTCAGCAGGGAATAAAGTACGAAATACAACAACCCATGACTTACACTCCGGTTGCATATCGGAAAAAAGTGCAATGTCCGGAGGTGGGACTTGGAACGCCCAAGGCTGAGGATCATCAACGTCTTAGGGCTGGTTGTCCTCGTTCATGGCCACTGCGGAGTCAGGGGCTTGGTGTCTTGGCTTGGGGATAAACATAACCACTCTCATGCCAAATGGCCCTGCCTCCGGGCTTTGGGGGAACGAAAGCCGCCGGCGAAGGGTATACTGAAGCATTGCTGGTGGCACTTTGCCGACTTCTGCTTTCATGATCTATCCACGATCACATTCCAGGACTGGGCACACCAACGGGACTTAACTCTTAAGCTGACCCTACAAGCAGCATTTCAGGTCCGCGCCCGATTAATTAGTAAGGCACTGTACAAATCCAACAACAAGATCCAGGAGGTGGGACTTCGAAGAGAAGGTGAACCAGGATTCGTTGTCCTGGGCTTCGCTGCCCTGGTTGACTACGTCGGTTACCTGCAAGAACTGTGCCACATCAAACCGGACTTGCACGTATGGGGTGGTCTTGAGCCTGCTGGCGGGCCAAGCGGGCTTCCCCGACGCCCACCACATCATAGTTGCTGCTGTCCGGAGCAACCAGAGATCGAAGAATCAATAATGGTAGAACTACAATACAAGAAGGCACCAGAGCGGACGTTTCGGATCTCAAGTTAGTGTTGCTTTCAACATGGCTTGTGGGGGGTGGTTTCCTGCCGATCCTACTCTGATTCGCCAGCCTCTTCATCCCAATGGGGTACCCCGACTGCTGCCACTACTAATTACGTGGCGATTCATCCGGGATAGGAGAGCCCGCTGCTCCTCAGGCACATTAAATTGTGGTGTGAGGGGTATGGGATACTGCGATCATGGTCGCGCTTCTTCACCTGGGAGATTTACCTTGGGCTGAAGAGATCTACGCGTATTGAGCCTATCTTGCCATTCCGACTCTTCTTCCGACGAGTATAAGAGACGGGAAGAAGTTGGAGAGGAAGATGAAGAGAAGGAAAGCCATCAGAAGAAGTACGAGAGGAAGGCCACGAAGAGGAAAACTATCAGAAGAAGAAAATTGAGGAAGAGGTAAACGAGGAGGAAAACTATCAGACGAAGTACAAGAAGAAGATCATGAGAAGGAAAACTATCAGAACAAGTAAGAGCAGGGAAATAATGAGGAGGAAAACTATCAGGAGAAGAAGTATAAAAACGAAGGGGGAGTAAGGGTATCGGGAAATGTAACTATTTCCATAACAAAGGGATAATTCCTATATGCTTACTAAACTACTTAAGTGAAAAGGTTTAGAGCTCTTCGCGCAAAGATGTCGTTAGAATGGAACAGATTCTTGAATATCCTACCTCGTTGGTGTTTCGTTTGGTGATGTTGTATCCATAATGTTGTGAGAAAACCATTAGTAAGCCATGCCGTTGCCCGTCTAGAATGCCTTTGTCAGCAGCCCTAATTACATAATCTTACCCCCCCCCCCCCACGCTGCATCGCTGATCTAGCCCCATTTCTTTTCGGTACGTACTTATGTGGCTAGTGAACCTTACCTCATCTTTTTTTGTTCAATTTTCTGAAGGAACGGAATCGACAACTTCACAACATTTCACATCAAACTTCCAATATGGCGCCCACTAGAGATAGCTTCCTTGATTTGGAAAGACAACGGCGCAATTTGGAGGAGAATGTTGAGAAACTTTCCAAAGCGCTTGAGTATTGGAAACAGTTACAAGAAGAGTACGAGACCCTGCGCAAAGCTGTTCAGTCGTTACCCTTGTCGGCCAGTCGGGAAGAGCTTCGGAGTGCGCGAGACCAATTCGAAGGCGAGATCGTGGATAAGAAGGAACTCGACGTTATTTTCGGACCTAATGTCGCCAAGAATGCTGAACAAGTTGTCAGCTTACTCACCAATCGAGTGGACTACGTCTCGAAAAATATAGGCACACTAAATAAGCAACTTGAAGAGGCACAAAACAAGCTCGCTGCTGTAACGGTTGTTACGAACCCCGAAGCAACAGATGAAGAAGGATTGCCGATCACCGAGATTATGGAAGAGTTAGATGATGATGACAACGTTATATCCTATTCCCTACGCACTTCTGGAGACAATCGACCACAAATCCTTGAGACGTTGAGGAAAGCTGGAATTACGGAATTCGACCCTCCTACAAATCATAACACCCTACCTGATGTATCTCAAGAAGCGCAGAAAGTCGAGCCACAGCCTTCAACCGACTGTGAAAGTCCGTCAGCGCATCAATCTAAGCAATCTCGAGACGCTGTGCCATCAATCACTGTAACCCAGCCAACCCAACATCCTAAAGAATCATCGGTCAAAGAACAACCGAAGGAGCAGCCGAAGGAAAAGACTGTATCTAGGAAGAAGAGTGTGGCGTTTACTGAGGATACTAAACCTGGTGAAGAACAAGAGCCATCAGACACTGCTAAGAGGCTAGAGGAGATTCTCCAGAAGGCCAAGGACCAACAGAGTATAATATCAAACCCTGTTTTCCCTGCGGACGAGGCACCAGAAGACGCGGCGTTGCGAGAAGATATGATTCGCTATAACAAACAGACTATGGAGTATGAGATGGCTCCTATTGTTGCTGAATTGCAACTGGAAGAAGGATCTTCCGCAGACGATACAGACGAGTACAGCGACTATGACGACGATGATGACGAGGACGAATTAGGCCGGACGAAGGTCCACATTGATGAGGATTGGAAGCAATATATGCAGGAACTTAAAGAAAAGTTGACTGGCTACGAGTTCAAGAAGGATAATGCGGCGGATGACGATGGTGATATGGTCGAGGGCATTGGTCGCATAAGTATTAAACGCGGGAGTCAAGATATACCTAATGGCAAAAGTGAACCAACGGCCGATCCTGACACCGAAGATTCGGCACCAACGAAAGAGACTAAAAAGAGCGTCAAATTTGCCGCGAGTCTCGACATTGCGGAGGCCCCGGTTCCGGCTCCAACTTCACAGCAAACACTGCCGAGAGAGCAAAACCACCCCGAAGTGGATCCTATTTCCGATGTTGTTATGGAGCGCAGTGGCGGAGCGCATCAACCCAGGGTACCTTCGTCCAAGAAGACTTCACGATTCCGTAAAGCGAGAAACACCGAACCTTCTATAATGAAGGCACCAGTGGCTCTGGATGGCACTCCGATCGCACCGGACAGACCTGACATTCACACAAAGCCAATTCCCTCAGGCCCTAGGGGTGAAACCATGGCAAAGTCTGTCTTAGAACACGAACCATCTTCGGAGGTGAAAGAACCGGATGAATTCGATGCCAACCTCCTGCACAACCAAGCTACGGAGGAGTACTATAAGATGCGGAACAGGCTCGTACATCACAACGGCGGCTTCATGAAGGAGGATGAGAGTCCTATTCAGCCGCTAGATGAAGAGGAGGGTGGGCCGAAGCGGGTTAGTCGCTTTAAGGCGGCTAGACTGGCCAAGCCCTGAAAAGGATACAGAATTTGCAATGGCTCCAGAAGAGCTATGAATTCTGGATCTTGATTTTAGGATTGCATGAATGAGACTTGCGCCTACTACGTAACTAAGGAACGTCCATCTCGGAGCTTTGCGACTTTGATATTGATTTTGCGAATTGTACGATCTCAAATGTCTATAAGCCGGCGGCTCATTTGGCACCTAGGTATCTAGCATCAATGCATCACACGAACGCAGGCACGATATTCGGATATCGCCACCGTTAATTACGAGATAATGCTTTTGACAACGGTAGGATTTATACAATGTGCATATCGTAAGTGGCTTTTACTATTCTATTTTTTATCATCGTGGACGATAAATATATGTGACGGAACGCTTCTAATCTGACAATTGATGCGTAGCGGTAGTTCATCTGCTATGTCATTACTGGCGATTCCAAGATCGAAACATGACAGGGCTCTCTGAAGCCTCTACCCTTCGCATTCTGTGCTCCCGTGGTATTGGCTATTCGTTTCACCCTGCACATTTTATCCCGCTTATCCCACCCGCAGAACCACATATATACATGATGTACTTATGTAGTAGTCAAATAGATGATGATCGTCCGATGCTTATGTGCCTTCCGAATGCTTCCCTTTCCGTGACTTAAATTCCGATCAATGCTAGCGATACCTTTTGAAACATTCGGATTTTTACCCTTTTTACAGGAATCCCTCACCACCCCCACCCAAAATCCCCTCCTACTACTGCACCTTAGCATTACTAAAATCCAACTCAGGATGCTGATCCTGGAACTTCTTCAGTATATCCGCCTTCTTCTGATCATCAGACGTGGGCAAACCCTGCTCCTTCTGGCGTTGGTCGTACATCATCTTCTCGACCATGCCCCGCGTCTCGCCGTCCAAATCGCTCAGCTTCGAGTTCTCGGGCTGGATTTTCGTTACGTCGATGCGGGGCGCGCTGGTTATTACGTGCGCCCACCATTCCATCTTGTTGATCTTGTCGAGGTGGATCTCGATTGTCTTCGTGTTGTCGGGCGAGGAGACCAGCGTCCAGGTTGAGTCTTCTGTGTGGATTGCGTGGGGGAGGTCGCCCTGTTGATGGGAGGGTTAGTTGTTAGTTTTTTCTGTTCTTCATTGTGTGGGGGAGGCACGAGGCTGAGTGTAGGGGTATGTACATCGATGATGGGATCTTGGCCCTTGATGCCGGCTTTTAGCTTTAGCTTCTTGATCTCGACGACGAGGTCTCGGCCCTTGAGGTTGCCGGGTACGGTGATGTTGATGTCGACGTCGGCGATGGTTTGGTTCCACTTGTAGGGCAGCGCGGCCTGCTCTTCGGCCTCCTTGGCGCGGGCGGCTGCTTCTTGCTCGGGCGTGAGTTCTGGTGATGGTTGTTAGATCTATATTTATTGATAGTGGTTATAGAATACAGTTGTATATAGGCGCATACCGTTGTCAGCCATTATTTCCAGATTATTTGCAGCGTTTATGTCGTCGGGGGCTGTTTGGTGTATTAGGTATCAACTTCTGTTTGAAGAAGAATCTATCAGAAATTGGACGAAGATCTGAAGAGCTCATACAGCTGGATGGAGGGGCAGTCGCTGGCGGGGCAAGCATCATACCCCTGTAATATCTATAGCTTCCTGGGAATTCTAGGCCAATCATTTGCTTGGTAATAGCTGTGGGTACGGTACCTAGCGTCGCTGTACCTGCTACCTAGCTCCACTAATTTATACATTTTTAGGTACCGACTTTAAACAATTAGAACCCGAATTCTAACCTTGAAAGCTCCAGGGCTGAAAGCTTGATTTCCATTCTTTCAATCTTCAAGACAACTTCTTAACTCCTTTAAACCGTACCTTTCAACGCCTTACGCGATACTGTAATAGATCATTTCTCTTAGGACGACGCAGTTAAATCAAATGAACACATACTACTCACCGACGTTCTTTTCTTCCACGTAGCCATTGTCTTAACGACGATCGCTTCGTCACGGTCGTTACCGCCGGACGGGAAGTCGAAAGGCATATTCTAAACATACCATCACACCAAACAACAAACCACTAGAACATCACACAAACCAAATCTATCAATCACCATGTCCCGCAAACCAGTCCCAACCTCAGCCAACCCCGACGCCCACAATGCCGCCCCGGCCGCCATGATCCCAGACGACGTGTGTCCCGTGTGTCGCCGTCAAAAATACTTCAACCCGGACCTCGAATTCCTCATCAACCCCGAGTGCTACCACCCGATGTGCCAGCGCTGCGTAGAATTCATCTTCGGCAAAGGACCGGCGCAGTGCCCCCATCCCGGCTGCAGCAAGACCCTCCGCCAACGCGGCTTCCACTCCGCCTTCTTCAAGGACCTCAAGGTCGAGCGAGAAGTGGACGTGCGTCGACGCGTACAAGCCGTATTCAACATGACGGAAGACGACTTCGTTTCCTTGCGCGATTACAACGATTACCTTCAGCAAGTGGAGGACCTGACCTTCGACTTAGTCCAGGGAGGCGACGCGGAGCGCAAGGCAGCGGAAAAAAAGCTTCTCGCGTACGAACAAAAACACCGCGACGATATCGAAAAGAACAAGCGGCGCGGCCGCGAAGCCGAATCCATCCGCAAACAACGCGACGCCGCGGACGCCGAAGCGGCGCGACAACGACGACTCGAGGAACAGCGCGAGGAAGAGCGCGCGCGCGCCGAAGAAGCGAGTATCAACGCGGAAGTAATGGAGGCGCTGGCGCGCGGGGAGCCGGGCAGCGCGGCGGATATCCAGAAGCGCATTGTGGCGCAGAAGCGCGCGCGCATTACCGAGATCGCGGGGTCGCATTTCAGGTCTTTGCTTGGTAATAGCAATGATAAGTCTTCGTCTACTACGATGTCGATCCGTGGTCTGAAAGATAAGAATGCGCGTGACGAGGACGCGGATTACTATCTCCGTCCGTATGACCCGTTCGCGGGTCTGGATTTGCGACCTACGCGGTACAAGTTACATTTTAAGCCTAAGGGGAACGGCGATGCGATCGAATACGCAAACCCGTGGCTCGATCGCGCGCGTTCGGCGAATGATCATCGGGTCCCGGGGTACAGTACCCAGGAGTACGTTGCGCGCGCTATGTTCGAGGCTTTTGCGGGCTTGGGGGTTGTGGTTGGGGATGAGAAGGCGGATGAGGCTAGGGCGGTTGGGACTTCGGGGGCGGAGAGGGCGGCTGCTACGGGGAGGACTGGGGGGATGGATGTGCGTAAGGGGAGGGGGAAGATGGACGTTGATGATGATGTTTTTGTTTGAGCGGAATGGTGATTAGGAAGAGCAGAATACAGCTGCTAGCGGTGGAGATTCCTATGAGAACAAACGAGTTGGGGGTCATACACAACATACCCAAACAACGAACCTCATGAACCGAAAAGGGGACGAGGAATAGGGGTACTGATATTTGGTTGATTTGCATTTGCATGGCGACGGCGTTGAGGATTGCACACACTATAGCTTGACCTAAGGATAGGTCCTAGATCTGGTACGGATAAAATTAGAATTGCACCCCTGAGGGTATTACAATGACCATTTTGATGCTCTCGATTACCTAACTTCTACTTTTAAGTGATCGTGTTTCCTTTTATTCCCGTTTTAGCCATCTAGACATTATGGAAGAATATAGTCGATTGCGTGCTTACCTAATCTCTAGTATAGGGGGCAGGTATTGTGAAAACCCCCTATTGTTACAGCACACTCCCACTATATCTTACCAGCACGTTGCCACTAGTCCTTCCAAGGTTACACCACAACTCACAACATAACAGAGCACGGCACATCACACAATTCAACCCAAACCAAGACTTCCGCGACATTAACGTAGCTAGATATGCTATGTCATTCATTATACAATAGCCTACTATTAAACGTGATTGCTTTTGCAAGGTTACTGTCAAGTTAAAAGTCAACCGACTTTCCTCTCCTCTCCTCCCCCCTCTCTTCCTCTTCGTCTTCATCTTCCCCCTTTCTCTTTGATTTGAATAGTACATGTTTAGTATTTGTAGCATGAAGATCGATAAAACCTCCATCCACCAATTTCTCTCTTATCATCTGCTACCAACTTGCGAATCCACCATCTCACTTTCCGCCTGCTTTGTCTCTTACAAGAATGTCCTCCGAAATGGGGGTTAAAGCAAAGCAAAGCAAAACCAGGCCTGTCTGTTGGTTTCCTTTCTCATTTTCTCCAACATACACACGCTCTCTGGAATGTCCCATCTCCCCTGCTGCTCACGGAGGTTTAATCCGGTAGGAAAATATTCCCTTGTTAGTTACATTTATCTAGCTCGCTCCTCCCCTTTTCCCATTCTGAACGGGTTCTGCATAAGTGGGGGAAATCATGAAATCCAAGGGTAACGCCTCGCTCTATACGCACTTCCGTAAGCTAGTAGGAATCACGTCACATAGATTCTCGCCCCACTCTTTCTCTAACACCGTACTTCACACACTTCCTCCCGAAATCACCTGATAATATCGTCCTATTGTTGCCAGGGTGTCTGTGTGGCGGGTCGGGGGAATACAGGCATCGTCTCCAGATGATCCAATCCTCCACCAAGTGGCTGTTGCTGTCCATGCTGCCAGCCCATGCCTGTTTGATGATTGACAAAGGCACCTTGTCGGAACGGGTTCGTATTGCCGGTTGGTTGGGGCATAAGGCCACTGCTCGTCTGGGGTCTCTGTGGTTGGGCTTGCTGAGCCTGAGGGGCGTTCTGCGCCTGGCTGAAATTCCTGGCAAACGGGTTTGTTCCGGTTGTGGCTGACAGGAGTGGTGCTTGAACTGGGGCTTGAGGAGGTTGCGACTGGAAAGGAGAAGTCGATGGTGGGTTTTGGAAGGGTGTGACGGCTTGAGGAGATGCTCTAGCGAACGGGTTGGTGTTTTGTCGGGTCAGGCTGGTGGCTTGAGTTTGCGGGCTAGTAGGCGCGCCGAATGAGTTGTTGGTCATTCCGGTCGGATTCGCCATCATCATAGACGCCCTAAAGGGATTCGTGATCTGCTGGCCGGGCTGTAGGCCAGTCTGCATGGGAGGCGAGAGGGTCCCAGGTTGGAATGGTGCGGTAGATGCCTGAGGTATAGGGGCAAGGTTATTTTGTGCGAAAGGTTGTGGCTGTGGCGTAAATCCACCGAAACCAGCGCCGGTGAAGTTCGGCTGCATCTGGTTCGGTACCTGCTGCTGTTGTTGTTGGAATGCACCGACATTCTGTTGTTGAAAAGGGCTGTTATTTGGTTGAAACCCGGTCGGCTGAGGTACAAACCCATTGGCTTGAAGCTGGCCGGTTTGTTGCACTGCAAAACCATCGTTCGAGGGCCAAGGGTTTCCAGTAGGCATTGGTTGGTTCACTTGGCCTATCTGAGGTTGTGGTTGGGTATTCGGATGCTCGGCCATCGAGGTTTGGTTCTGCTCTATCGAGTCAAAGAAATCGATAAGGTCCGGATCTGGTCCCTTGGGAGGCTGTGATGGTGCCCCCGAAGTGGATGCGGTTGGTACTTTTGCTTTTGCCGCTGCAGATTTTGACTCCGCAGTGCCCTTATCAGTTTTCGAGGATAGTCCGGTACCGCCTTTCTTGGCTTCAAGCTCGGCCAGATACTGTCTTCGGTGGGTTTCGAAATCGGGATCCTCCAGATATTCTACCAGCTGACGTCGAAGGGTAACTGGAGCATGCTTCAACTTAGGTACCTCAACCCTAGTATGAGGTTCCCATTGCCGTGCTACGGATAGATATTGTACGACGTAGTCAGTCTGTTTCGTGAAGTTCTGGTAAATCCCCAAAGCTCTCTCCGCGTCCACCTTCGACATTTCAAAGAAGTGTCCTGGATATCATTAGCCTATGACACGAAGTCGAGCAGTGAGTGGCTTGAATATACCTAAAAGGTTGATCATGGCTTGATTCAACACCTGGAATAGCGATAACAGGTCAAGAACCAGGAGTCTAAAGACAGTAATAGTAATTTCGTTCTCGGGGTCTTCCAGAACCTATCTTATGTTAGCGTCATCATGACTTCCATATGGTGATAAACTTGGATAACTTACGTCGCACTTTAGAAGAGCGGTAAGTTGGTGCTGAACAACTTCGGTTTGTCGAAGCAGCCCCTTCTCGACTGAAAGCTTCTCCAATCTTGTCTCCTTGCCCCGAACCCAATCTACTCCCGTCTCCCTGAATGCTCGTACTCGTTCTGCTAGGTAGCCGGCATAGTGTCGTATATTTCGGCCCTGAATTTGAGCTATCATATATTAGATTATTGCCTCAAAGGCAACGGATAAGTCGGATACGATACTCACCATCGGTGAATGAACTAATGGCCAGCGCGGTTCGATGTTTCGCAAGATATCCTAGCGTCGCATCGGGAGAGCCTTCCCTGATCATCAAGTGAATGGTGATCAGGCTCTTCAATACAACGGTCCATGTTGAATCTCGCAACCGAAACTGCAGCGCTCGGAAAATCTCTCCTACTCCAGCTTCGCCCGAGTGGGTGGCGATAAGAATATGTTCGATATATTTGGTCTTCGGAGGAGCGGCCTAGTTACAAATACTACGGTTAGCCATTTTGGAGTGAGCTGTATGCTGGTGGTTGGCGCGTCTCCGGATCCCATTACACTACCATGTCATCCGCCACACGCTATACATCGCACACCGTACATGATATTCTGACGCAGACTGACCTTTATCTTGGTTGCACCCTTCACCGATTTCTCGAATGAGCTGGACATGATGCCGACCTTGCAACCTTAGCTGAGTAGGCTGAGGTCGAGCCTCAGCTTCTTGGTTCGTCTTGTAAGGCGTGACCCGTCACGTTGGCGGGTTGGGTATTGACGGGCAACGTAGGTTCGTGGGGTTCGTGGTCTGCAACTGCAAGGGGAAAAGAGGAGTTCTCGGAAACACCAGGGGAATTCGTAGGATTGTTTGTCAATGTCGGACAAAGGCGACAATCATAATCGGGGGTGCGACGTCACGGTAGATCAGCTTCGTGGCCGATGGAATTGAATGGATTGACGGAGTTTCGTGAGAGTGAGAGTGAGCATGGACGGGCAACGGAGCGACAAGCGACAGGCGACAGAACGGTAGGCGGGTTTAGGGTCGTTACGGCTGTTCCATTTCGAGCAATAAAGACGTTTCCATATAACTACTAATACATTTAAAATCTAATTCGCAAATGACGGGAAGTCTCGAGTTATTTCGTTAATTGCTGTCTCGGTATCCTTTTCTTCGTTCCTAGTCATTAATATTTATCGAAGCGGAAGATGAAAAGTTCAAGTTCCCAGCCGCGAGTAACGAGTTGCGAGTTGGGAGTTGTCTGTCGGGATATCGGGCTGCTAATCCAATTTAAGGTTCAGTCCACTGTCATCCTTTATCCACCGTACTTAGGTACCTCCTATCCACAACTCAGGTACGATGGGTATCGAGTGGCATCGTACCTGAATTTTCACCACGATAGGAGCGATTCATTTAGACAACGCTACTTGATTCGTAACAATATCCCCATTATCTTTTCTAGGACATTTTATTTAGATCACGGAGTCTGAGTTGGATGGAATATCTGCATGAATTATATGTGGTAAATCACATGCGCATGTACCTAATCATCGGTACGCCGAGCAAAGTACAGTGTACCAAGGAGAAGGTTTACATGTACTATACATTGCCTACCGCGGTACCACTTGGATTGGAAATGGTTGACCCTAGCTATGAGGTCATTGCATCTATATTAAAAAATAAAAACAAAGAAAAACTTATGCAGCGCTTGGCTACGGATAATACGGACAGAAGCAATCACCAGTCTAAAATAGGTACGTACCTATATGTTAGGTACATATGTGGATTCTAATGAATTAGGCACACTTATAAATGGTCTGTGGGCAAACATCATAGAACCTGAAGATAGCTCCTTGGGCACAGGAAACACGCATCTTATTCATGCGTTTGTTATTGCCTAGTAAGTGTGGGTAACCTGAGTCTATAGTAGAATACATGAAAATGAATTAGGAGAGCTCTTTAACAGCTATGCTTGAGCAAGCATAGATGAGGAGCCAAATCAATTCTTTCACATGCGTAACCTACCTCTACATAGTAGAACAGAAGAAGAGAAAATATTAGGTCAAGTCTCAACAAGTGTCAATGTATCAACAAGAGAATTAGGCCTTCCATTGTCAAATATTCATCAGAGTTGCTTTTTCGCGTCCGATGTAAACAAGGTCCGAGGTGTGTCGAACGCTTATTTCATGATTCCAACCTCACATCACAACAGAACCACTTAAGCCCAGGAGGGAGAGTTCTGAAGCTCCGGGAGGAGGAACACATCATATGATACACGCAGCTTTCATCATCTAAAAAGTCGCTGTTAGCAGAGCACTTCTAAAGCTGGTGTTTGGTTGTAATTAGGAACTCACTTTTATTTGAATTTGGAAGGATGAAGAGGAAAGGAAAAGAAAAGTTCCAAGCTTTCGCGGTACGTTTCTTTTAGCACCTAGATTTTTTTGCGCCGGGGCGGAATCGCAATTGTCCGTTCCACATTACATAAGCTAATAGGAGTGTATCTAGCAGAGTCCCTGCCTTAAATATGGGGCTTCAGCCCGCATCGCCGATATTAAGGTACTTAGGTACATAAGATTTTATTCACAACGATAGTCATATGTTATCAGAACTTCTCACTCAAAAAAACCCTACTTGAGGTCTCCGAAGACTCGGCAAGTCGGATGAGGATGCAATGGCTAGATTCCTCTTAAAAACATTAAGAAGGAATCCTCTAAGATGCATTTCTCATATCCACAGGCGACCATTGCCTCGTCAATGCCAGTCGATTTTTCAACTACAGCACACGAGATCCATCTTTAAGGAGGTTACATACGATGAGGATTCTCGAGGGGTCACTGCTCGAAATAAGGTCTTGGCCTTTCCAGACGAAAGGAATAAATATACCCTCGAAGACCCATTCCAGATTTTCGAGGAAGCTTGCATGGTGTTAAGAGATCAACCACCAAAGACTCCGAAGTTTGAAATCGGACAAGATGTCATGGTTTACGGCTACATTGGCAGACGCAAAGATATGGGATCTAAACTCAGCTTTTGTGGTTTTGAACCCAAAGATTCTAAAGCCGATGTTCAGATTGTGTCATCTTGGGAGGACCCCGGTTCCCGCCAATACTTTGCCCACCAAAATCTGAGAGTTATACCATCTAATAGCCCAGTGATGGTGATGGGAACTGTCCAGGAGCCCAAAAAGACTGCTACAGACCCCTTAGTAGAAGCTAAAGGTTTAGCTAAAGTGGAACTGAAATTACAATACATACGATGTCTGAATACATTTCCCAAGGACGTCGTCATTTCCAAGGATACCGTATGGTCACCTAAGTCACGTCACATGCAGTTACGCTTCGATCCCTTTCTTCGAGATAGGCTGTTTTTCCGCACCTGGGTCAAGAGAACATTAGTTCGCATTTTAGGGCAGGAGGAGTTTCTCGAGATTGAGACGCCAATTCTCTTCAAGTCAACTCCAGAAGGCGCTCGTGAATTCCTAGTTCCAACAAGGAGGCAGGGTTACGCGTACGCGCTACCGCAAAGCCCGCAACAGTATAAACAGACTCTCATGGCCGGTGGTATTCAGAGGTACTACCAATTTGCCAAGTGCTTCCGCGACGAGGACCATCGTGCCGATAGGCAACCCGAATTCACCCAACTGGACTTGGAGATGGCTTTTGCTACCGGGAGGGAAGTTATGAATCTTGTTACGATGATGGTGATGACTCTATTTATCAAGCTTCATAAAGCTTGGAAAATAGTAGAAATCGACGGCATACGACATCCGGTGCGCATTGCCCCTGAAGGCTACGAAAGCAATAAAGAAATGATGGAAAAACTGAGTTCACCAGAGACTGGTCCAAAAGATGAAATTAAAGTTCCTAAAATAATCAATCGCTTTCCAAAACCAGGATCTATAAAAGTTATGAAATACGAAGATGCAATGGGAAGATATGGAACTGACAAGCCAGACATGCGCATAGAGTTGCCCTGGGCATCGAGAGTATGTCCAACCCTCCTTAAATATTGATGCTTTACCTACTAACAAAAACAGATCTACCGAATAGGAAAAAAGGGGAGGGGCCTTCCCGAACGATTTGTCAAAATGATTTCCGACTTACCAGATCCCATTGTCGAAGGCTTCAAGCTTCATTTGAACGACTGTAGCACTAGTCAGGCCATACATTTCATCAGGGGATTTATGGACAACCTTCCTAACACTACACTGAAAATAAGCTCCGAAAGTGCCCCAGGCGTATTCGTCTACGACTCTAAGAAGCCGCTCAACGGCTTGTCAGCTTTAGGTCACGATGGAGTCGAAGTACTCGAAACTATGAAGCATAGCTGGCCCCAATGCGAGGACGGAGACATTATCATAATGCACGCGCGGAACGAAGGAGCTCAATACGGAGGCTCGTCCGACCTCGGCAGACTTCGAACAGCACTCTACTGGGGTGCCGTGAAGCAGGGCTTGATACCCGAGAATAACGAGTTCAAAGTCCTGTGGGTCCACGGCTTCCCGCTCTTCTCGCCGACGGGAGACGAGGTGGGGCAAGGAGGCACTGCGGGAATCTGTGCGACGCATCATCCATTCACGTCTCCGTTACACGATAAGGACTTCAAACATTTCAGGAAAAATCCGCTCAAAGCTAAGGCCGACCACTACGATCTTGTCATCAACGGAGTGGAGGTCGGCGGTGGAAGCCGGCGTATACACGTTGCTGAAGTTCAAGAGTACGTTATGCGGGATATCCTCAAGATGACGGACGAGGGAATCGGCCAGTTCTCCCATCTTATCGATGCTTTGAGATCTGGATGTCCGCCACACGCCGGATTCGCGATCGGTTTCGATCGCCTGATTTCCGTACTGCTCGACGTGCCATCTGTTAGGGATGTCATCGCTTTCCCTAAGACCAACAGGGGCGAGGATCTTCTCGTCGGTAGCCCGGCAAAGGTTACACCAGAGCAGAAGAAGACGTATCATATATTTGAGGAATCGGATACAATACCTACCGTAGAATAGAGGTGTGGCTACAATATCACGTGTGTATATCAGGAAGAACATGTACCATAAGGGACTCAATACCACTGATTTCAACTCTAGGATAGAATATGAAGTAATGAATGATAAATATATTGAAACGAGTGATTAATTATTTTGAGTACATCATCCTGTTCGTCGAGTCAATCTGTACCTTTTTTGCAAACACATCAGAATCCTACCTACCGAGTACTCCCCTATCATTAAAACGACCAAAACCCACTCCCTACACCAAATAACCACATTCTCCTATACTTTCAAAAACTGTTTCAGATACTCCCAAACCATCCAAATCATTCCAGACAACTTTAAATCACTTAATAGTCACCACACCAACATCCATCTCCCCATCATCCTCCCCAACCCCAACCTCTCCATTCATATCCGCGTCCACATTCCCAACCTCATCCACCTTCATCACCACCTCCCCTTCCCCGTCCCCTACTCCTCCCTCTACACCTTCCTTTGCTACTCCTCTCACCCCCTCCACTATCCCCTCCCCCGGAACGGTCTTATCCTCCTCCCCATTCTCAACCAAATCCACATCTCCATCCACATCCCCATCCTCATCCGCGGTAACAAGGCCAGAACTGTTCACCTCCACGAACTCAACGGGCAACCCCTCCTCGTCGCCCGGCATCTGGTACGTCCCGCTGAGGGGCCGGGCGTGGCGCGTGCGCTCGCCGATGATGTTGGAGGTGTCGATTGCTTCTTTGTCGCCTTGAGCTTTTGGATGGTGGGGTTAGTATGTGAAAATACGATATATATCTGGGTTATTGTTTTAAGATGGGATAACAAAGTATAGAAGATAAATGGGGGGAGGGGAGGAAGGAAAACGGGCGTATATATGCGGGTGCAAGAGAGAGAGAGAGAGAGAGAGAGAGAGGAAAGGGACGTACTAAGAGCGGGTTCAATGATCTCAGCTTTCCTCTCATCGACCAACTCATTCGCGGGAATGTCCGCCTTCTCGTCCCCGGGAAGTGGCACATATGGGGTATCGGGGACGGCTATGGCGCCGGCGGGAGCGGGAGTAGGGGCTTCGCTGATCGGAGTCGACATCATATTCCAATAGATCATAAGATAACTAAGGATTTAACTTCTGTAATCTCAATAGCTTCTGGGATATAGAAATCCTGTGCTCTGTCTTGCAGACAAAATATCTCAAACACCAAGCGGCTGCCCTGATTCTTATACCCGGCTCTCAACCCCCTTTCTCCTCGCTTCGATAGCGAAAACATACCTAACTTCGAAAGCTCTTTCGTCATCAACGTCATCGTCAACCACCGATCGCTCGATATCCAGATCTCAACCCCCTACCTGCTAAGGCAGTGACTCAATTCACGATAGATCCCTCAACAGCCCTCTCTCCATCTCATCACCTGCTACGTATCACAGGCGTCACAAACGTACGAGGCGCCATCATACCCCTATTTCGCATCGCCGATACCTCCCTCTCCCCGCACGATATATCATATTTCCCCAGCCTCGTTTCCTATTAACGAGGCTAAATCGCACTTCCTGCGTGATAAACCCATCTTCTCCAGCATAACTAGCAGTGATGGTGGTGAGAGTGACCTGGATGACTCATCAGCGAAATCCTGTAAAAAAAAAGTAAGTCCCCTGAAATATCCGTGCGCTCGGCGCCTTTTACGTCATCGTACATCGTCCGCCTTCGTACCGATGATTTTGCTTATTTTATCTAGGCAGTCGTCAAATTCACGATATACTTCGTCTTATACTAGTTCCCATGTTAAAGAATATACCAAAAACTCGACTTCTGACCTACCCACTCGATTAAGATCCAGGTGTGGTCTCCAACCCCATTACTTTCCCCAGAACCACCTATTTCCAAAACAAGCAGCCCCATCACATTCACGAACACACCTAACAACGTCACGGTCCCAAAACAGAAGTCATCGCCTCACTCAACCTATTATTACTTCTTGTCTATAGCCAATCAAAGAAGGGTATCAATATCGTATCGTATGCTCGCGTAACCACCTATCCTATCCTCGTATCTATTATCCCCATTCCTCAACCCTCAACCCTCCCCCGTACCCGTACGGCTGGCTGCCTTATCACATATCAGAACTGCGACGGACCGCCGCCACCCCCACGTCCGACCCCGCTTTCCGTACGCATACTCTCCTCCAACGCGCGCCTGAGCTCTTCATCCTCGTCTCCGTCGGCCGCATCCGCCTGTTTCCCCTTCGCCTTACGGAATTCCTCTTCCGCCAAGCTTTGCTTTTTCACGTACTCCAACACGATATCCTCTTCCGTCCTTAGCGACGAAGCACGTGCTAACTGCTCCTTATGTGCCTTCTCCGACTCCTCGATAGCGCGGCGTAATTCATCGTCATCGGTAACCCCCTGGGTCTGTTCCTCCTGCGAAGCTTCGATCGCCTTCCTTAGCTCCTCTTCTTCATCCGAATTTCCGCGTTCTACTTCCGAGGCTTGGATAGCTTTCTTGTAATCTTCGTCGTCCCGATCCTCTGCGCTGCGCTCCGTTTGCGATCTCACGAGGGCTTGTTTGTAATCCTCATCCTCGCTACTATCGACGTCGTGCCTTTGGACTCCGCTTCCTTGTTGTTCGGTCATGCTTAGCTTAACGGCTTGCTCGATTAAGGCTTGGTACTCCTCATCAGTAATATCCATCAGGTCTTCAGGTATACGGGGTGGCAGCGCTGGTCCGGGCACCGGTTGTTTGATGTCATAATTGGGCATTGGGCGTTTGGAATCAACCATAGACATGTATCCAGAGTCCTGTCCAGTTGAGGCCTGAGAGATGGTCGAGGCAAGTGACGACATCGTCGTTGACCTGCTTCTTAACAACCTGACGCTCGATCGGATCGCTTCTTCTACCCGGGCATCTTCAAACGAGTCACCTCTGGATGTTTCGCGTACCGCAGTTAGAATTGCTTCTTCGAAATTAACGTCGTCACGTGAACTATTAGTGGACGGAAATTCATCGATGAATGTACCGCCTGTCGCTGCCGCTTCCGCTCGCTTCTTCTTCCATGCTTTCTTCTGCTCCTGTAATTTCTTCCGTTCCTCGTAGGGTAGATGTCGTGTGTTGCGCCATCCCGTTTTTGGTGGTTCGTTGCCGACAATTTGCTCTGTAATGACTGACCCGTGATTAGATGAAGCAGGAGAGTCATCCCGAGCCTTGCCTTTCTCCTTCTGCTTCCACGAATAGAAACCTCTCATTTTCTCCTTCTGGGAGATCCAACGAACTTCAATATCCTCACGCTCTTCGGGTGATGCATTCACGAAATCATCTTGGCTTTGAGCAATTCGAGACGCGACGATGTACTTTTGAGCGCTTTGGGCAAATAATGTTCGGATTTCGGCATGTACACCCTGCATGGTATAGGCCGGAATAGACCAGATAGCTGCGAATGTCATTAGTACTTCTAGTTGCATTATCATAAATCGTAGTGAGACTTACCAGCCGCGGGCTTCAGCATCAGTCCTCCGATACCTTTGCTGAACCCTTTCAAGGCCCCCATAGCGCCCTCTTTTTCTGCGCCTCTGATAGGTTGTGTCACCAGCCCAGTAATTCCATCGAACATACCGAACCCAAATTCCTTTCCGGCAATTTTGAGGCCACTGGCAAAATCTGTTACTTTCTCTGCAGGGCGAACGGTATCGTCATTGTATAAAGTTGGCGCATTCCTAAATCCTCTTGCGAGTCCTAGACAAAAGTTCATTGGCGACTTCATTCCAGTTGCCACGATGTTGTTGATGCTCTTGCCGGCACCGATCGCGTTCTCAAAGTTTTCGTTGCTTAAAAGGTTAGGCGACGCTGCCCCCGATCTATTTGAGGAATCAGTGCGGTTACGGCGTAAGATAGATTGCGGTCCGGAAGGCATTCTTGAATGCCCTGTCCCAGTCGAGTTGGTAGTGGTCGGCATAATCGGAACAATGCTCTCTGGTCCTACGCCTGGAGGAGCAGAATGCAAGCTAAGTGGATCTGGGTTCACCAATGTCGTAGTCGAGTCCGCTGGTCCTGCTGGCTTTAGGCTAGGCGTGCTCTTATTAGCCTCACTTGATACCACTGTTGAGTCATCGCCAACTTTGTCGGAAGACTTTGATTTTGGTACTGCTGCTTTGAAAAGCTCTCGGGGGAAATCCGCCACAGACATAGCAATAGTACCCATGTCTCCTAGTAATGCTGACGTACAAGCCGAAATAGGATCTGTCGGGTGGTCTTCGGTACTATACTCGTTTGCACGGAATCTAATATGTGATTAATGAGACCGTATGACAACCATCAAGATCAACCAAGCCGACTTACAATTTCAAGTCCGAATATCGCAAATATCCGTTATTAACGAGTGTCGCAGCTGCCAGTGCACTAAGGAAAACTTGGGTTCGTCGAAGACGCCATACAGCAACTCGGCTAGGAGCTAACGCACAGCGAAGTCTGTCAACGTTAAGATGCTTGTGGAAACATTGGGCTCCGACATCTGTACCCTTTTCTTCACGTATTTTCTCTCCGAGTTCGCGAGCTCGTGCCTGAGTTTCTGGTTTTGTTGCTATTCGGATAGCTTCGGCCAGCCCTGCAGCAGTGAGTTTCTTATATGGGATAGGATCAGGTCCCGCCCCGGCTCTTGCAACCATAGCGCCCCAGAAGGGTTGGTCTCCGAAGAATGGGACGACAATAGTCGGTTTGCCAGCATTGATTCCGGCGGCCGTGGTTCCAGCACCTCCGTGGTGACAAACGGCAGAGACATGTTGAAATAGCCAATCATGAGGAACATTACCGAGCATGAAGACGCCATCTGGTATGCCAACCGAGTCTGCTCCTAATCCACCCCATCCTTTAGAAACAAGAGCTCGAACCCCTGTCTCCGCTACTGCGTCAAATATCATTCTGGTTAAACCATTCGGGTCATCTACAACGATGGAGCCGAACCCTATGTAAACGGGTGGCGGCCCCGCTGCAAGAAACGCAGCTAATTCGGGATCTGGCGTATACGATGATGCTAGGTTAAGGAAATAAAACCCAGCAATGTCGATATGCTGTCCCCAATCATTCGGTTTGGGGATGAGAGCCGGAGACCTATAAAATATGAGACATGTACTAATCTGACAGAAAAGTTTCTAAACTTACCAGCAATACGTGTAAGGGACCCGAAGGCGGGTTAATACAGCAGGCGCCCAGAGTATGGATAGTGGTTCGAGATCAAGAATCTTTGTACGAAATCGGTTGATGACATCTCCGAGTCCTTGCCATGTCATCATCTCAACTAGCGCATAGGAAACATAGTTTGTGGTGACGGCATCCGTATTTGATGACTGAATATTTGCCAATGGCTGCGGAAATGCTCTTGTTGGAGACCAAGGCATACTAATATCAAAATTAGCAAAAGAATCCCCTCTAGACACGAAATACTCACGTGAACATTAGGTGTAGAGGTACTCCTAGCTTCTCAGCTACATGTATGTGTGCGAAACTCGGGGGGTTTGCGATGATTGCATCTGCGACAAATGGTTTATGTCCAGGATCTTCGGGCAAAGGAGCCGGGCTCTCATCGCGTTCGTCATCCACCTTACTCCGACGATCGAAGCGTGGGGCCGGGCCGAGGCCATTTCCAGTCTCTATACAAGATCTCCAGCAGCCAAGAACGATCTCTTCAATTCCCTTTCTTCGCTTGGTTATCTCTCCGCTCTTCAACGCATCCATGCCAGGCATCAACCCTGGATTTTTGACCATAAAGGCCATGAGTTCGGCAGGATCGCCACCAATACTGAAGAATTCCAACCCGTTTTCTTCGACGAACTTCTGGAAGGTGGCATGCGTAGCTACTCGGACACGATGACCGTATGTATTCTTCAAAACTTGTCCCAGCGCAACAAATGGTTGTACGTCACCTCTCGAACCGACGATCTGTATAACGATATTTAACCGGGGCGGTGGTGTTTGACCTGGCTGGCCACCTAAACTTGGGGGGATATAGGCGGGTGGAAGAGCAGATTCGAGGGGTTCGGTGCTCTCTCTTAGCTGATTACGCAAAGCGGGGGCTATGAAATCGGCCAAATGTCGGCTCGTCTGGTTGATATTGATGTTGACTCGGCCGTCATCTATTATCAAGTCACCTAGTTAGCTGTCGAAGTCGAACAAACAAACAACGCAAGTAATAAGACATACCCGTAACGGCAGCCCCAGCATCAAATCCCGTTTGATGAAGGGAGAACTGATCATGCAGTTCACTGTAAGCTGGGGGAACATCCTCCTCTGCCCCTAGCTCGGCCTCTACAGGTATAGGTCCATCATTGGAGACGTCAGGGAAGACGACCTCGGGAGCGTTGTTGAGAGAAGGACGACGGGGAGCTTGAGCAGCTTCGTCCGTCCTTCGAGCGCTCTTCTCGTCGATAAGCGACATAGTTTTAAATCTAGACGTTTAAGGCGACATGCGGGATAGAAATTTAAAGGATTAAGTTAGGTAGGTAACTAGAGGAGTTGGAGTATGTTGGTGGTGAAGTATGAGGACAATTCTGGAGATACTTCTGATGCTAGGCGCTAGTGGCTTAAGATGAAGAGGGGAATGACTAAGGAGGGGTATCACATGAAGCAGCAAATGAATATTGAGGGCCTAGTCAGGTATCACAAGGAAAGAAAATGAAGTTGAGGAAGAAAAATAAATGAGTAAGGGACCGTAATTGGAATTTATCGAGTAAATATTGACAGGTGCAGTGGTAGAAGATAGCTGTCCATGGTAGCATGAAGTATTGGATGTACCTGGCGCAGGTGATGTCAGGAACCGTCGTGATACTGGCCTGTGAGCAACGCCTTGCGACTTTTGTGACCCGCTTCCGCACCTTGCTACCCTGCTAACTTACTTGCAGCTAGCCAGCGGAACTTGGCATTATTGGTCCCGTTCAGAGTGGGTGACGTCTAGGCTCCTACATACGGTCCTGGCCTATTGGTGCGTTTTGTCTCCCGTTTTCCCTGTTTGGACTGGTAGATATTTCTAGGTTAATTAATTGTAGCTGGCTCCGACTCCAGAAATGAAGCGAGTTTCGCATCTCTCAGCCTCAATTCCCCTAAACTAGCTGTTTAATAGCATTCATACCTACACCATCACATGTGAAGGAGGATGCCGTGTTGTGTCCTTGAGGTTACGCGCTTGCGCGGCCGTTTATCGCAGTATAGGTACCTAGGGAGGGCCTGTACGGAAATACAAGGAAATGAGAATCGATTGCGGGTTTTTAATTGGTTCAACGTTCCTAAAGGTCGTGCAAACAGAGATGGAAATCTATGCGTTAGTTGACCCAGTCAGCCTAACTGGGGCTGTACGAATCAGGCGTATTTTTGTCGTACTAATACGGAATACGCGTATTTTCGTCAAATCAAGTGTATATGTGACAAGAGTATATCCAAACTTGATGCTCTCAAGTCAAGCTGGTTTTGTCTGCCTGGATACCTCATTAAGGCGATCTTTTTAATGTCAAAGTTGAGATTGGTGATTGAATTCGGACAGGAAAATGACGGAGGGCGATAGCCTGAAGATCCGCGTGTGGCGTTGATTTGGCGGGATGGCGGATGTTACTACTATAGTCCAACGTAAAAATAAATGATGGTGAGATTGATCCTTCCAAATCCATAGCGAGATGATCTAAAAATTAGGAAACCTTTATTACATAATACGCTTTCGTAGTGGGTCTCGGGAAGCCCCTTACTACTTGTACAGGGTTGCTCCTTGCTTGGGATTGGAGGCAACTACGATGGAACTGCCCGTTCTCAATTCTTCAATTCAGGAGAAACCTATAAAAGCAACAGGTGCCAGGCAGAAAGATAAAAAGAAAACTAGGCACCTAATCTTATAAGAGAATAGCTCTCTTAGTTCAGCTTCACCTCATTTGTAATGGATATTTCATATCAGGCAACAACCAGATCTCCGAATCCTCATTGATACATCCCCGAACGGAGATGAGGTGCTATTATCTCATGAAGTGGCCCGTTAACACCGGTAGAATTTTGTGTAACGTACGTTTGGGTCGTTGGAAGAAAGAATATGCTAGTTGTGGCTGTCTTGATGTTCTATAAGCGTAAATAAGACCGGATGAGAGGTCTTAACCCCGCCAAAAGCCGGTCAAATGTGGACTATAGCTTAAGCCCAGACAGCAACATCAAGATGAATAGTTTCGATTGTGTTCTTTATCGGCGAAATATGCGTTGCTAATCAATTCTATGCTCGAGTTAAAACCTAACGTCGATGAGATGGTTGATATCGCCGATGTCAATAGTGGTCGAAAGGGGGGTTAAATAAGGGGATGTGAACATAGGTCTAAAGAACAATCTAACCTTCAATCTCAAGTCCCTACCTAGTAGATCAAAACCTTGAAACTCGCTTTTAGAAGAAATCCATTATGTCTCCATTCGGCTTCCATACTCCCTCAGAAGAGCTTGCCAAAGCTTTCGCAGACCACATCAAAGGACGCACATTCCTAATAACAGGAACCAGCGCCAAAGGTCTCGGCGCCCATGCTGCTATAACCCTAGCACGCGAATCACCCTCTCATATCATTCTCGTGAGCCGCAATAAGTCGCGTTGCGAGCCCGTAATCGATGAGATAGCCCGCATAAATCCCAAGGTCAAAGTCACCTTTGTTACCTGCGAGCTCTCGGACTTCGATTCTGTGCGGGCCGCCGCGGCACAAATCAACGCCGATGACTCCATCCCGCATATCGACGTTGTGATTAATAACGCAGGCGTCATGGCCATCCAGAAGTACACCCTCGACAAGCAAGGTTACGAGATGACCCTCTCATCAAACCACCTAGGCCACTTCCTCCTAACCAACCTCATCATGCCGAAGATCCTTGCCGCAGGTCCTGGATCGCGTATCGTCAACGTCTCGAGCAAGGGTCACCGCATCAGCCCCTTCCGCTTCGAAGACTACAACTTCAGCGAGGGCGCCGAGTACAACGGGTGGAGCGCGTACGGACAATCGAAAACCGCCAACGTGCTCTTTTCTGTGGACCTCGCGCGACGGTTAGCCGGGCGCGGGATCCGGGCTTACTCCGTGCATCCAGGTGGTATTTACGGTACGGGTCTAGCTTTGCATTTAGATGACAGCATGTGGCCTGAACTTGAGGATGTCACGATGAAGAACACCGGCCGACCGTTCGGCGGCATAGATGACGTGAAGACGTTGACAGAGGGCACATCGCCTCTGCTCGCTGCGGCGCTGGATCCGGAGTTTGATGAGAAGTCCGGATCGTTCATTCAAGATTGCCAGATTTATAACGCGCTTGAGCACGCAACTAATCCTGAGAGTGCGCGTAAGCTGTGGGAGGTTAGTGAGAAGCTGGTTGGACAGAAATTCGACCTTTAAGGATCGCCAGGGGATGAAATGCTAGAACTAGATTGTACTTATTAGAAATGAGATGGATGGCTTATCGAATTAGTAAATAGAAGCCTACAAAACCCGAATGCTGTGCCGTAAAACAAACCTAACTAATATAATCAGTCGAAATCTAGCTTTTTCCTTGTAAGGTTATCTTCGTGACTATTCGTAATCTGTGGTAGAAATCAAGAGATGTCTCAAGTATCAAATATCACATTGGGAAGGCGATGCTCGTTTCTCAAAAATCTCGAAATCTCAAAATTGCATAGATCGCTCGTCTAATGTCATTTCGGTAGAGGCAAAGGAAATTTTTTGCGTGAGCCTGCCAGGTTTCGGTATAGTACAAAGGCCAGCTCGCCAGAAACTGTGTCATGATTCTGGACTGGTAGGTGAAGTTGGGTAAACATCGTTGCTGATGTTCGGGTTTCTCAGTTTCCGCCATTCCACTGCTATATGCCCAGCCAAAAGTCGCGGCTTATTCATAGCCGCGCCCTATTCGGTGGTCATACGGCATTCATATTAATATATCTAACCACCATCTGTCATCCACTATCACCAACTTAGCTCGAGAATCGTCGAGTGATCTTCGCAATAACTAGACAACCTATTAGAATCCGTATTTCTTTCTATGATTAATATTTCACATACCATGTAATGCGACAACACTGAAGATAAAAACAAGGGAGAGAACCAGGACAACAACAGGGTCGACCTTTAGGCCAGGAGATTCGTCGGTATACAGTCCTGAAATGAATTAGTATTTCATTACAATCCAATGCGTATATCCCCTTCACATACTCAGCATTGTGCTGCTGCTACCGCCCGCACCCGCAGCTCGGGTACTACTCGGCCGCGCATTTGCAATCTTCTCCTTCTGGTCGGCAGCGGCTCTTCGTCGGATGGCAGTTCGGGCGCCTCCAGGGGGTGCAGGGGATGAAGGGCGGCCGGTGCTGGCGCCAGTAGCAGCCGGCGAGTTGGCGGGAGAAGCAGCTCGAGGAGAAGACTATAATCATCGTAGATATCAGCGCAAGTCCTCAGAAAGGGCAAGTAGGACCATCAATGCCAATCAGATGCAGCGCAGCGACTTGTCATTTGGTCCCTTTTCAGAATTAGATTGCGACGAGACTTAGTAACATACCATTGCGAAAATTATGCGAAAGACGAAGTATAGATGAAATAAGAACAACGAAACCTCCCTCTCTGTAGTTGATCAAGATATAAAAAGTGAAAGTTGATGGAAGAATGGAAAGTCGCGTGTGAATTATGGCGTGGTCAATATTTAGGAGCTGTCTCCAAATAAAATCCGGGGTTCAATTGAGGCCACGATTTGGGAAAGCTCGGGCTTTTTTTCGAGAACAGGGATTGGATTTTACTTTTTCCGATATTCCGACTTTACCCACACTTTGATATTAAGTAATCACGGATCAGATCATGGATATCCCTGCGCATCATGTATCTAAGTACCTGTCAATGCAGGTGGATCCCGAATCGGAATAGCTTCAAGCCACAAGCTCTTATCATGGTCTTGTCAGCCACTTTCGGAAGCTTGAAGCAAGCCTCAGCGATCAATCAAAATCGGACAGGTCCGAAAACCATGACCCCACCCCAACCTTGACTTTCACTTTCTACTTTACCATGAATTCTCATCACATCACAGAAAGCAGCAGAATCGGACCTGGAAGGTTTGAATGTGGGGATGACATGACGCATTCTGCAACTGACGCGTCGCATATCTTCAAACGACCTAGGTACCTGACCTAAGACATACAGGGCTAGCCAATGAATTGAGCCATTTTCTATATCTTTCCGTGTCTTGAACCTTGCTGTCTAAGACAAACTTCCAACGTTCCTAAAAACTAGACGCATGGTTTACACTGAGAACCATACAGAATCAGCTTAACGAACTAGGAGATTCGAAATATCGGTTTATATTTATACGTCGGTTCCCCTCGGCTATTAACGATTACCTAGTACTTAAGAATCTTATGATCGACTCTTTATAAAGACCAACACCCATCTGCTTATTTCTTTAGAAAGGGCCCTCCTAATAGCTTCGATCTCTCATATTTCACATCTCTCTCTGGAGCTATTCCTTCTGTATTATAGTCTCACTACTACCACGACCAAAATGGATCATTTTGATTGGTCAACGCCTTTTCCGGAAGGGGTCATATCCTTCCTCGATACCGATTTGTACAAGTTGACGATGCAATGCGCCGTCTTCAAACATTATCCCGATGTACCTGTGACGTATGCATTCACCAACCGCACTCCCGAGAAAAAGCTATCGCGCAAAGCTTTCTCGTGGCTCTGCGAACAAATAAGCAGTAGGTAGCTCTATCATGTATTTAGTTATGCGCGCTTAATATTGATCATACTCATAGAGCTCGGCAATATTTCGTTATCTGACGATGAACTTCGATTTTTGCAATCGCATTGCAAGTATCTATCCACCCCCTATCTGAACTTCTTGAAAGAGTTCCGTCTCAAGCCCCGTGAGCAACTAGTCCCGAGTTTTTACCCTATAGGATCGGATACCGGAGCGGAGGATGAAATAGGCGACATCCACATCGAGGTTCGCGGCAAGTGGGTAGAAACTATCCTCTACGAGATCCCGCTTCTCGCCCTGACATCTGAGGCTTACTTCAAATTCATGGATACTGATTGGAATTACGATGGGCAAGAGGATAAGGCATACGGCAAAGGCATGCGACTTCTTGAGGAGGGATGTATACTCTCTGAATTCGGAACACGTAGACGAAGAGACTATCATACCCAAGCATTGGTGTTTAGGGGCTTGGTGAAGGCCAGCAAAGATGCAGAAAAGCGCGGTCTGCCTGGTAAACTGTCAGGCACTAGTAATGTCCACCTAGCTATGCGTTTCAACCTTCCACCTGTCGGAACCGTTGCACATGAGTGGTTCATGGGCGTCGCAGCTATCACGAACGATTATTTAGGAGCAACCGAAGAGGCTCTACGCCGATGGATTGGCTGTTTTGGAGAGGGTGTATTGGGAATCGCATTAACAGATACGTTTGGTACACCGGAATTTTTGAGATCGTTCAGCAAGCCTGTCAAATACCTTCCGGATACACCGAACCTACCACTCTCCGATGATGGTACTCAACCTACGACGTCATCGCGATCCTATGCCGATGTATTCGGCGGCGTACGCCAGGATTCGGGTGACCCGGCTACTTTTGTCAAATTGATGCGCGAGTTCTACGATAAGAATGGAATTCAGGAGAAGAAGACCATCGTGTTTTCTGACTCGTTGGATATCGATAAGTGTATCGAGTATAAGCGTATATCTGAGGAGCAAGGCTTCCAGCCAACTTTTGGTGTTGGCACTTACCTAACCAATGACTTCACTCAAATCACTACCGGGAAGAAATCGGTACCGCTAAATATCGTCATCAAGCTAAGTTCCGCGGCAGGAAATCCCGCCATCAAAATCAGCGACAACATTGGAAAGAACACCGGTGATTCCGCCAAGGTGGCAGAAGTGAAGAAGTTGCTGGGTTATGTAGAGAAGGAATGGGCAGGCGGTGACGAAACTTCGAGATGGGGAAAGGCCGACGATGTTCAACCCTAAAGAGATCACATGGTGGTAATGTGCGATGAATACCAGTGGACGAGTCATTAAGTAGATTGCTAGATACTAGAGGCTATCTAGACAAATAGGAGGATTTGCCACCCCCATGGGGATACCTGAGTCGCGTTCGCGTTCTAGCTGGCCACGAGATTTGGTGGGACTCCTTCGACACCTGCTTTGATATATGAAAATATTTACAATGTAGGTGGACCAGTCATTGGTCATGATTCAATCGACATAGGATTCTGCCTGCCAATCCGGAAGAGTGTAGGCGACCGGCGCACATTTTCACCTCTTTTCCGTCCACCACCTAAATATTTATAAAACGACTGCCTACTCAACATCGCCAACGCAGCTGTCAGATTATTCAGCCTAAATAATCACCCGCCGACGTTGGCAATCGTAAACCTTCCTTTCGACGAGAACCATTGACTGGTTTTCCCTTCTCTTTTTTTCTTTTCCCTTTTCAGGTTCGCCTCCTGGTTATGATGGTTCGCTTCGCATTTATTCTCGCAGTACTGTCTAGCCTGACATCTATCGTGCACGGCGCATTCAGTCTGTCGTCAAAGAAAAATGTCGTGGTTTACTATGTGAGAACTAACCTTTTCTCCTTTATCTTCCACATTTCCTTTATTATACATGCTAACAAACACGCTTCCTTGAAATAGGGTCAAGGTCCTAGTCAAGCCGGGCTAGCCACTTACTGCGCAGACTCCAGCATCGATATTATCGTGCTCTCCTTCGTGTACTTGTTCCCTGCTCAAGCCAATGGCTACCCCGGCGTCAACTTCGGCAACCAATGCGGCGGCACAGTGTACCCGGGCCCTGGCTATAATGGTACCAACAATACTGCCAATAACCACTTGTACCAGTGCCCCGCCATCCAGAAGGACCTATACACATGTCGAACTTCCTATCCATCTAAGAAGATCC
Organism: Annulohypoxylon moriforme; assembly: GCA_022695765.1. Lineage (NCBI taxonomy): Eukaryota > Fungi > Ascomycota > Sordariomycetes > Xylariales > Hypoxylaceae > Annulohypoxylon > Annulohypoxylon moriforme. Next base: position 157,457 of record MU403144.1, on the reverse strand, counting down.
TACTTTCGCTGGGCGGCGCCACGACCCAGTACCAGCTCACCGGCGCCAGTGACGGTACCGCCTTCGCAAACGTTCTGTGGGGCCTATTCGGCCCGCGCACCACAGCCTGGGTCAACGCCGGCAAGGCGCGCCCCTTCGACTACAACGGTGTCGGCTTCGCTATCGACGGATTCGACCTCGACATCGAGCACCAGCCGACCGACAACTGGGCCGGCTACACGGCCCTAGCAGCCCAGCTTAAAACGAACTACGCAAGTGTGTCAGGAACGTATTACCTAACGGCGTCGCCGCAATGCATAGTACCGGATGCGAACCTGCAGGGAGTACTTCTCAAAGGCACCTTCGACATGATATTCATCCAGTACTACAACACGCCGCAGTGCAGCGCGGCGGCCTGGGTCAGCGCGAACCCGAACTATAAATCCGGCGGCTCGTTCAATACTAGTGGTTTCACGTTCGACCAATGGGTGACGTGGCTCTCGTCCACGCCGAGCAAGAACGCTCGTCTTTTCATCGGTCTTCCTGGCTCGAGTAACGCCGCGAGCGCCGCGTCCCTGGTTTCGCCTACGCAGGCGCAGAACCTCATCGACGCGTATTATTGCCGTAGTAACTTCGGCGGGATCAGCGTCTGGGAGGCTACGTACGCGGCGGCTAACGTGGCTAACGGCCGCAATTTCTACCAGAACATGAAGAAGGATCTGAATACCTCGTCGACGGATACGAAGTTATCCTGCGTTGTAAGTTGTTCTTTCCGTTCCCCCTTTCCCACCCCCTTTTTTTTTCTTGGCTTTTACGCCTATCAGTTTATCTCCGATCTCTGTACTACTTACGTAAAATATACGTAAGCACGGATCTCGGTCTTGGCAATTTGGAAAGGGAAGGAGTACGCTGACATAAGCCCGGGTTTATTTTTAGTAGGCGTCGGTGTCGACCGGCCCCACATCCTCCACTTCGGGTCCGAGTTCAACCTCATCTTCGACCTCGTCCTCGCGTTCTTCTTCTACGTCCAAGTCGACCACCTCGTCCTCTTCGTCTTCGAAGTCTCCGACGACTTCTACGACTAAGTCTACTACTTCGAGCTCGACCTCATCTTCGTCCTCGTCTCTCCCCACGTCGCCTAACGGCCTATGCGGAACGGGACAGGGATTTACGTGCGGGTCCGGTATGTGCTGTTCTCAGTACGGGTACTGTGGAACGGGCAGCGCCTACTGCGGTACGGGCTGTCAGCAGGGCTACGGAACGTGTAGCTAAGGCGATAGTAGGTAGTCGTGACTTGATTGGAAGGGAAGATAGAAAAGAATACTTATGATGATTCGCAAATGCTTGCTTGATACAGGAACAAATCTTCCATCTGGCTCTTCTATGGATAACTGTGGCGAACGTACGACGTGACTTGATATTTTGAAGAATAATATGTGTAGCTTTTTTTATGCGGGATAAGCAGTGGGTATATAATTTGATACGTGAAGCAATTTCCGCTAGAAGTAGGTCGATTGCGGTTCTATCGGTGTAAGGAACATGTTGAGGATTAAATCATGTTATTTTAGAGGTCATTTGATTCGCTATGTGATTGAATCAAATGCGAATTCAGTAAAAATTTCATTATGGAATGCTTCATGCGAAAAGTGAGGAACATTTTCAAAGGAAGCGCGATACAATAGTTTAAGTGTTGATATGTGAGACAGATAGTATATAATTAATAATGTATGTAATGCGACGATGGGATGGTGATGAATGGATATTCTTTGGCTTTGATGTAGGTAGAAGGTAGTAGGTATAATTAATAAGTGCAAAAAGTAGGCTCACCCTGTTTATTGAACAAGGTTAGTGGGAGTTCTTGTACGCTTTATGAGCCAAGCCACCACTCAAGTCATCATTGCCCAGTATGCCCACTTTTTAGGGCGAACATACAGACTCGACTACTGAGAAGATCATGACCTGGATGTAGTTGTCGAATTGAGTTATCCAGATATAAGTGAATCTACCGCACTGACCACCCGAGGTTGAATCGGGGTATCAGGAAAGAGCCTCGAAGAAATGTCACCTGTCAGAATCGAACTGGGTACCCACCATTGAGTCAACCGATTCCTAAGACGGCATTTGCCAGTCAAGAAATGCCACTGTCAGAATCAAACTGAGACACTCACCATTAAGCCAACTGATTCTTAAGATGACATTTCTTATCTGTTGGAAAGCATGAAGATATTAATACCTATATACCTTTCGCTGCGCATTAATTCAATCAACCACATAACCATTAATTCCATTTCATCACAACACCATGCATACATTTTCTTCTCATCAATACTAAATCTGTGATTCTAACATATTTCCACTCTGCATAATTTTTTATGATTCCATTTCCTCCCTATCACTTCTTTTTCCTCAGACTTTCCTTACGAATATGCCAACCCGACTAAAGTCGACGAATAATATTAGTATTAATATCCATCCAATTCAACACATAGTTTCACTGACCCATGTAGAATCCTCTAGCTCTCAAGGGATCATTTTATTACGAGTGGCTACGGCATTAGCACGCGTCTGCTTTAGAATATATTTGCATCATAAATTGGTTCAGGGAAGGTCTCATTGACGAAGCATATTTTAGTGTGACAGAAGACTGTCCTATCTTGTCATCTACTCAGTGGATTGGTGATGAGGACGCAAAGGAAGATCTGTGGATTCGCCCGGCTGGTTGTCATTCTGGGTGTCCAGCATCTCAACATCTTCGTCGCCGTGATCCTCATATTCTTCACCCTCTTCATAGTAGTCACCATCGTACTCTTCATCGAAATCTTCATCGTAATCCTCGTCGTAGTCCTCGTCATAGTCCTCGTCATAGGACTCGTCATAGGATTCATCACCCTCTTCATCATACTCTCCATTCTCCTCCTCCCCTCCTTCCATATCCACATCTTCCATACCCGCTCCCTGGACATCGGTATTGGACTCGTCAATGGCTGACACTTGCTTGTCAGGGTTCTCAAGGTTTCTTCGCTGTCGCCAAGCTCGTCTCGACTCAAGTTGTTCCTCGAATCTTGCCCTCGTGGACTCGGCAGTGCCTTCATTGTCAGAGTCTACCAGCCATTGAGGATAGTAGAGCTGTCGTATCTCTGTAAACTTGCCGTGGGTTTCGATAAGGGAAGACACCTAATCCTCAATTGCTCGATTGTGACAAGCGGTTTGTCTAATTAGACAGACCTTACGCTAATATCAGACAGACTCTCCACCTAACTATACTGAATCAAGGCTAGTCGTGTAAATATATCTTTTACAATACAATCTCCCATACTAATCTAAGTACCTTTTTAATTTGTTGCTACTTAAGGAAAATTTTTACCTGTTTACCACTAACCTCACCGTTGTTATACAATGGATAACTTACCACTTTTTATTAATAATAACGTTAAATTTAATTAAGATTTTAAAATATTTAATACGGCACTTAATAATTTTATTATTTTGTTATTTATAAACTTTGTTAATAATTTTGTTATATTTTTTATATAAAAGTTTTAATTTAATTTAAATAAAGTTATTTATAAATTTTTTAATGTTATTAAAATAATAAAATTCGTTATTATATATAAACAAAAAAAAAATAAATTAAATAACGTGCTTAAAAATTATCGTTAATATATATATAAATGTTATAAAATTAAATTTTAATATAATAAAAATAAAATAATAAATAAAATAACCTTATAAAAAAATACCCGTAAAAAAGTATTTTTATTTATTATTTCAACGTATAAATAAAAAAAAAATTAATTAATAATTTAATTTCATAAAAAATCATTAATTTTATAATTATATTATATTTTCGAAAACTTTTTATATCCTTATTAATACACGTTATTATTTTATAAAAAAAATAAAAAAAATTATCGAGATAATTTCTTAAAACGTTAAAAATATTACCGCTAATATAATTAATAATATACGTTTAAAATATTTACACATCGATATTAATTAAAAAATTATATTAAATTTTATAATTAAAATATATAAATTTTTATTTAATAATCGTATTATTATATAATAATTTATATATATATTATAAAAAAAAATATATATATTATTATATATATTATAATAAAAATTATTAAATAAAATAAGTTTTTTAAGTATATAATTAATATATTAAACTTTAAAAAAATAATCTTAAATTATAATTTATTAATAATATTTATAAAACGAATAAATTTAATATATTTTTATATTAAATTATAAAAATTAATTTATTATATATAACATTTTTTATTATATATTATTTTTTTAATAATAAAAAAAAATTAACTTTTAATAAATATTTAATATAATAAAACTTTATATAATAAATAAAAAAATAATTTATTTTTATATAATTATTATAAATTTTAATAAAGCTTTAAAATATATTATTAAAATTATATTTAATAATAAAATTAAATATTAAATATATATATAATATATATTTAAAAACGTTACGTATAACGTGATTAAAAAATAATTAAACACTTTAAAAAATATTATAATAACTTAAGGTTTAAAAAAAGTAAATAATAAGTTTAATAATATAAACGAAATAATAAATAAAATTATCGTTAATTTTATTACCGTTAAATATACTTATAAATTATTAAAAAAAAATAAATTATAAAATTTACGTAAATAATATATAAAAAACTCGCCGTTAAAATATAAATTAAATAATAAAATTAATAAAAATAAGATTTAATAAAATATATAAAAACAACGTTAATAACATTTTATTAACTTAAAAAAAAATTATTTACTCGTTTATTAAAAATAAATTTAATAATATTTAATCCATTATTTTATAAAAATTCTTATAATAATAATTAATTATAAATTATTTTTAAAAAATTTATTATTTTATAATATATAAATTTAATAAATTTAAAGTTAAATATCACCGTAATTTTAATATTAAATTCATTTTATAAATTAAAAGCTTTTATATTTTTTTAAAAAAGTTTTTAAAAAATAAATTTTTAAACTTAATTTAATTATATAAAGTTATATAAATAACATTTAATTATATATAAATAATTTATTTTTAATAATTATTTTAATAATAAAAAACTTATATATATTAATACGACGACGTTATAATTATAAATAACTTCATTTATTATATTAATTATTATATTTTAAAATTAATTTACGAATAATGTTAATATATTATTAAATCCTTAAAAAAATAACGCTATTATACGTTTTATAAAAATGTTTTTTAATAATAATATAACTTATTTTATTAACATATTATAAAAGATTTAATAAAAGTAAATAAAAAAATTTAATTTAATTAAATTTATACGCATTATATAATTAAACGTGGTAAAAAACTTTTATTTAATAAGGTTTTAAATAACCTTATAAAATTTAATTTTAAAATTATATTTCATCGCCGTAAAAATAAAAACGAATTATAACTTTTAATTATAAAAGTTTATAATTATAATTAACATAATAATAAAATCGTGGTAATTATTTAAAATAAATTATTAATAAAATAAAAAGATAATAATATTAAAAAAAAACTATTTTATAATAAATTTCTTAAGTAAAAACGCCGGTTAAAATAAACGTTAATAACCGTAAAAAGTAAAATAATTATTAATAAGTTAATGTTTCCTTTTATAACGTTAATAATAATAAAGTTAAATAAAGTAATTAAAGTAATAATAAAGTTAATAATAAAAAATAAATTTCCTTAAGTAATAATAAATTAAAAAAATATTTAAATTAATATAAAAGATTATATTATAAAAAATATATTTATATAATTAATTTTAATTTAATATAATTAAGTAAAAAATCCGTTTAATATTAACGTAAAGTCCGTTTAATTAAACAAATTAATAATAAAAAAGAATAACTTAAAATAATAATTTAATTTAATATAATAATTTTTTAAAAGGTTTTAAATCTTTAATTTTTCTTTTTTTTTCGAAAAAAATCTTTTTAATTATTTAAATTTAATTTATCATTTTTAAGATTTAATTTTTAACACTTTAAATGTTTATAAATAATTTATTAATTAATTATATATATATATAATAATTTAATAACTTTTTTTAATATTTAATAAATAATTTATTTTAATTTAAAAGTTTTATATTTTATATATATTAAAGGCGTGGTATTTATTATTATATAATATTAACTTTTTTTTTTTTAAAACTTATTTTTAAATATATTTAAATTATAATTTATTTATTTTAAAGTTTATTAAAATATAATTAATGAAATGTTTTTATTACTTTACACGCGTTTTTATTATATATATATTTATAAAATTTTTAAATTTAATATTTTTTAATTATTTATTTTTTTTATTTAATTAAATATTTTATTTTACTTTATATTTTAATAAAATTTTTAATTTCTTTTACTTAATAATTATTAAATTTTATTAAGTTTATTTTTTATAAAATTTAATTAAAATTAAGTAATTCTTAATTATTAATATAATAAAATTCGATAAATAAAATATGAAATAAATTATAAATTTTTTAATTTATAAATAAAATAAACTTAATAATAATAAAGGATATTATTTTTTAAATCTTAAAAAATCTTAACATTTTTTTATTTAACTTTTTAATTAAACATTTAATTTTAATATTTTTAACATTTAATATAATTAATTAATTTATTTTATATATAAGAACTTTTTATTATTATTTATTTATTTATTTTTTTATATATTATTAATTATTTTTTAATTATTTTTTAATTTATTTATACATTTAAATTATTTAATAAATATATAACTTATTTCTTAAGTTTTTAAATATTTTATTTAATAAATTATAAATTATTAAATAATAATTATAATTTATATAAAATAAAATAAAATTAAAAAAAATTAATAAAATGTTATTATAAACGAATTTAATAATAATAAATAAGTTTTTTTAATTATTTATTTCGTAATTAACGAAAGTTTTAAAGTAAATTTTAAACATTTAATTAAACCGTTTAATTTAATTATTAATTTATAAATAAAAAATTATATTTATTTAAAATTTAATACTTATTAATTTAAGGAAATTTTTTTATAAATAAACGGTAAACTTAAAGTTTTAATTAAAAATAATATTAAAAGGAATATTATATAATTTTTAATATTATTTAATAAAAATTTATATTAAATTTTTAATTTTTTTTTCTTTTTATTTAAAAAGAATAAAATATATTATTTTTATAAAAGTATTTATTATTACTTATATAAAATTATAATTATTTAATAAAAATAAATTTATAATAAAATTTATAATTATAATTTATTAAAAAATGTAATATAATTTTATAAATTATAATAACTTTAATAAAACATGGTGTTAAATTTTATTTTATTAATAATTTAAATACTTTCGTATATATTTTTATATAAAAGATTTTATATTTAATTATTAAAAGTTTTAAATAATAAGTTTAAAAAATTTATCCATGCTTATATGTTTAATTATAAAAGTATTATATTTTAATAAAATAATTTTTTTTTAAAAATTTATTAAAATTTATAAATAATTTTTTTTGTAAAAAATTTTATTAATAATTTTTATATTTTTAAAAAACTTTTTAAATTATATAATATATTTAAAATCTTATTAAATTATTTTTTTAAATTATTTTAAAATTAATATATTATATAATTTTATTAAAGTAACGAAAATAATAAAAAATAATAAAAAAAATAATCTTTATAAATATAAAAAATATTTTTTTTATAAAACCGTTTTAATAAATTAATCCTTAACTTTTTTTTTTAAAGTAATATTATAATAATTTAAAAAGAATATTAACTTTTTTATTTTATTTATTTAATTAGTAATTTATAATAAATTAATACGATAAAAGTTTTTATATTTAACGTGTTTAATAACGGTTTAAAATTTTTACGGTAATAAAATAAAATAAATTTTAATAATTAAAATAAATTTTAATGTAATATTTAATACCTTTTAAATATTAATACTATTTATTAAAGATATTTATTATTATTAAAAATTCTTTATTATAAATTTTATAATTTATTTTTATAAATATAAGTTTTTAAAAATAAAAAATAATTAATTATAATTTATTATTGTTTTTTTAAAAGAATATTACGTTAAAAGTGTAATTTAAAATATTTATTTTAATATATATTTATTTTATAAAATTAAAATATATTATAATTAAAACTTAAGTAAAATAATATTTAAAAATTTTAAAAGATTTATTTATTTCTTTAATTTATTTTTAATCTCGTTTATTATTTTTATTAACTTTAATAATAAATCGAATTATATTAAAAAAATCTTTTATAAAATAATAATAAAAATTTATAAAATTAATAAATTATTAAAATTCTTTTAAAAACTTAAAAATTTATTAATTTTTAATATATTTAATTTTATTTTATATTATTAATATACCATTTATATTAATAATATATTTTAAGAACTTTACTTTTTATATTTATTAAAAAGATTTCCTTAAATTAATAATAAAATAATATTTAAAAAGTTTTTTTAAAATTTTTTTTATTAAAATGTTATATTTTTCGATAATATTAATATATATTAATAAATCGTTAAAATAAATAAATAATCTCACATTAATAAAGTTTTAAAAAATATTATTTATTATGGTTTAAAAAATTATTAAAATATTAATAAATTTAAAAAATATTATAAAATATTTAAATAATTCGTATTTATATTAAAACATTATTTTTTATTTATTTCCTTCTTTAATTTATATAAAATAAAATCTTAACTTTAAATTAATCTTCGTATATTATTTAATAATTTAAAAATAAGTTTAAAATTTAATAATAAAAAAAATAAAATAATAAATAAATATCATAATATTATTTAATTTTTAATAATTAATAATTAATTAAAAAAAATCTTTTAAATTTAATTTATTAATAAACATTATTAATACTTTATAAAAAAAGATTAACCTTTTAATTCATCCCATATTAAATATTTCTTTTAATTAAAGTTTTAAAACGTTTAATTTTTTTTCGCTTATAATATAAAAAAAGTCTTATAAAAATATTTTACCTTTTATTAAATTAATTAAATAATTTTAAAATTAATAATTTAAAAATTTACATTTTATTTCCTTAATTATAATATATATAAATTTATAAAACTTTTTTAATATAATTTTTAAAATTTCTTTTACTTTAATATTTTATATTATTATTATTTTTTATATCTCTTAAAAAATTAAATTAATATAATTCTTATAATAATATTTTAAATTAAACTTTATTTTAATAAAGTTAATAAAAAAATATATAAACTTATAAATTTTTAACCATTAATAAAAAAAATAATATTTATTTTATTATTAAAACCATTTAATTTAAAATTAATTCGTATAAAATAATCTTTTTAATGTTATAATATAATTAATTTTAAATAATATTTTTTTATATTAAATACAAATATATTATTAAAGATTATTATTATTTTTAACATAATTTTTTTAATAATAAATAATTTTTATTTTTATATTTTAAATATAAATATTAAAAAAATAAAACTACTTATATTTAATAATATTTTAATTTTATACTTTTCATAATTATAAATAAACGTTATAATTATAATAAGTTTTTAATTTATTTTTAACTCACGTTATTTTTTTTTTTTAATTTTAAATTAATTTCATTAATAATTTTCTTTATAATAACTATATATATAAATTCATTTTATTAAAACTATAAATTTTAATAAAATAAATTATTAAAACCTTTTAAAAATTTAAATCGGAATTATTAAATTTTATAATTTAAAATTATATTATATCTTTAAAAACCACATTAATTCTTACTTTTTTTTTAAAATAAAAAATCTTTTAATATTATTTTTTTATAATTTTTTAATAATAAAAACTTTCTTTAATATTAATAAATCTTTATTATTAATATCTTTTTTAATAAAACATATTAAAATTTAATAATTATTTTTATTATAATATTAATAAATTTTCCTTTCCTTTTTTCATTAATTAATATTATTTTAATTAATTTTTTTTAATATTTTTTTATTATTAATTTAATGTTTTTTAAAATTAAAACTTAATTTATTATTTTATTTTAATTAACTTATATTTTTTAAAAATTAATTTTAACTTAAAATAAAATAATTTTTATTATAATTTTATTAATTTAATTTTAAATGTTCTTTTATTAAAATGGGTTTATTTTTTATTAATAAAATACTTAAATTAATAAATATATTTTTATAAATTTATTTAATTTTTTTAATTATTTAAATAAACTTATTATTTATTATTAATAAATTATTTTATTTAAAATATATTAATTTAATAATTTCGGTAAAAAAAATTTTAATATTTCTTAAAAAAATCTTTAAACCTTTCTTTTAAAGTAATAATATAAGTTATTTAAAAATTAAAAATATTTAATTTTTTTAATTAAATAATCTTTTATTAATATTATAATTAACTTTTTTTTATTAAAAAAAAACTTACTTAATTAATTCATTAAAAATCTTTTAAAAAACTCGTTATATATATTTTAATATATATTTTTATTTTCATTTATTAAATTTAAAATTTTAATAAATTTTTTCCATTATATATAAATAATTTAAATAATTAAATAAATATAATAATAATAATAATTAATTAAATTAATTATTTTAAAACTTTAATTAATCGTTTTTTAATATTTTAATTACCGTTATTTTTTTTTATTAAAAATATTTTTAATAAAAAAATACCGTTAAATAAACTTTTAAATAATTTAAAAAATAAAGAATCGTTATCATTAAAATTATTTAAATTTAAATTTAGAAAACTAAGAAGTATAATACTCATAAACGGTCGTTTTCCATTATTTCCATTTCTTCCATTTATAACCGTTTTAAATTATACACTTTAAAATTATATTTATATAATTTAAAAAATAACTTTTACTTAAACCCTTTAAATAAAGTTAATAAATAATTAATTTACTTTATAAAATTTAAAAAATTAATTTAAAATAAAATATTTAATTAATATTTTACCGAAAATTTTTAAAATATATTAATTATATATTAATAAAAGATTTATTATCATTCATTTTTTAATAAAATATAAAATTAAATTAATATTTATAAATTTATTATAAACTTAAACTTTTATAATTTAATTAATAATAACTTAAATATAAACATATAATTCTTTAAATTATTTCTTTTATATTTTATTTAATTTATAAAAATTAATATAATATTTAATTAAAAAATCATTAATACTTCCTTTTATTTTCTTATTTTAATCATTAATTTCTTAAATAATATTAATAATATTTTCCATTCCTTTTTTAATAAATTAAAAAATAAATTTATATAAATAAACCATTTCTTAAAATTTATTAATAACTTAAACCCGTATTTAATTATTAATAATAAATTAAATTATTATTTCTTAAACTTTTTAAAAAAAAATATTATTTTTTTTTTAACTTTTTTTTAAAAATTAATAATTTAATCCTTAATAATTTATATATTAACATAATTAAAAATTATTAAAATATTATATAAATTTTAAATTTAAATATAATATTTTTAAAATTATTATTAATTTACAATAATTAAATATTTTACTTTAATTAAAATATTAAAAATTCTTACCGCATTAAATATATTATACATTTTTTAATATAATTTAAATATTTAAATAAAAAAATTAATAATAAAGTTTTTAATTTAATAAATAACTTTATTATTTTTTATAATTATATTAAAATTTTAAAAATTATAAAATATAATAACATTATTATTATTAAAAATAAAAATTAAAAAATTATTTACTTTAAAATAAAATTTAAAAATAAATATAATATTAATAAAAATAAATATATTAAATTAAATATTATATTTAATAAAAAATTTTCTTTATATATAATATTATTTTATTAATATATAATATAATTATAAATAAAAACTAAATTAATTAATAACTTAAAATATATTATTTAAAAATAATATCTTTAAAATAAAATATTATTTAAATAATAAATTAAAAAAATAAAAAATTAAATAATTATTTATTTTAAAAATTAAAAAAAAAATAATTAATAAATTTCTTAAATAATAAAGTTTTTATTAATTATTAAATAATTTTAATTATAAATAAAAATAATAATTTAAATTTAAATAATTATTAAAAATAATATTATTAAAAAAATATCGTAATAAATTTAAAAAATCTTTTATATAATAATAAAAAAAAAATAAATTATTAAAATTTATAAAATAATTTTTATAAAAACTTTAATAATAATTTAATTTAATATAATAATTCTTTAAAAAGTCTTAAATTTTTAATCTTTTTTTTTTCTTTAAAAAAAATTTTCTTAATTATTTAAATTTAATTTATTATTCTTAAGATTTAATTTTTAACGTTTTAAACATTCGTAAATAATTTATTAGTTAATTATGTATATATATAATAACTTAATAACCTCCTTTAATATTTAATAAATAATTTATTTTAATTCAAGAGTTTCGTATTTTATATATATTAGAGGCGTGGCACCTATCACCGTGTGACATCGATGTAGCGCGTCATCGACCTTGACCCGGTACTCCTCGGGGATCTCGTATCGAGACTCGCGATAGAACTGTCGCCTATCGTTGAATTTGTTTCGGGCAGAGAGAATGCGGTTGGAGAAGTCCAAAACTTCAAAGCCGGTTAGCGAACGAGCCCAGACGAGGTGTGATCCAACCTCAGCCCAAAACTCCTGCGGCTGTAGCTTCGCACATCGTCCTACTAACTGACGGGCAACGAGGTATAGATCAGTCATGTACTCTGCCGTAACAGCCTCATCCAACTTCTTTCCAGCTCCCTTCATTGCCTTGGTAATGTGACGGGCTTGGGAGTTGGTTACGAAGGGAGTATCAAATTTCGAGAACCACGTGAACCCCTCCTCTGGAAGGAATTGAATAAGAAGAGGGGTCGAGTACTTGGGCCTTCTGGGTCTAGGAATAAGTTAGCGAGTTGTGAATTTAGGAAAGGACAATGTTCAATAAAATGAGATTGAAATAGACGAACCTTGCCATGGTTGCGGATCTTAGATAGGTCAAGATGGTTAACGCAACGTTGTGGGGAGAATTTGTTCTCCGCTTGATATGAACCTTGACTAAGGTTTGCTTTTGTCAACCTGTATGTTGGGATAGGTTAGTTTGATGTAGCCATACGATTGATTGATGCGATTGATGGATACAATTGATGGAGGTTTCGGAAGTTGAGGTGGAAGGAAAATAGGAAATGAAATAAAATGGTTGAGTGCAAAAAAAGTGGAATGTGATGTGTGGAAATTTATGATGCAGAGAATTGAATACCTCTGTATGAATATGATGCGACAGGAAGAATGGGTAGGTAATTATGGAGAACCTCAAAGAGGAAGAAGGGAGAAGAAAGTAGCGTACCTGGTTCAATCCTCAAGGAGGAATGATGGTTGATGGTTGAAGGTTGATGGTGGAAAGTTGAAAAAAAAAAGAAAAGATTTGGTGGTAGAGGGAAGAGGATTAAATAGGAAATGTGTGGGTGAAGGTAAAGTTATGGATGGGAGGAAGGGCGGAGATAAATTTAGTAGGTACCTAGGTAGGTATCTACCTACCTAGTAGTGGTAGAATTACCTAGGCAACCACCAATATGCCTCTCGTGCTACCCCCCGGAGTGACCTCTCAACTAGTAACTGCCAGTACTTAGCTAGATGGTTACATGGATACGTACGTACCTACTTACTTAGCACATAAAGTACTGTGTATTTATGAATCCAATAAAAATAGCAAAATAATACGGTGTAAAGGGCGAAGCCAAGATTCAACCCCTTGATGTCCCGTAAAAACCAGGAGTTTAGCTGCTATCAAATGTTAGGCCGGCCTTGACCGGGTAAACCTCCTGTTTGATTTTTAATATTAGTAATACACCAATTCAACAGCTCCCTGTCAGACTCTCCCGAGTTCAGTGATGATTTTTTCACATTATAAATCCATATCGTGGCTAGCCTTATCACAGCACACTTATATCCGTTGCTTGGGCCACACAACTCATTGCTGTCTTCAGCATACGCATAACTGGACAAGCTTCATAATATGTCAACCTGTAAAGCCGTTCGGATGAGGCGTTTGGTATTAGCATATGTTCGTTAATACTATGTGTAATTAGTTGCGTAATTATTATTCTGTAGCCAAGAGAGTTCAGATCCCACCATAGGCGATTAGAAAGCACACAATTTGTAATGTATTATTTTAAATGATTAACGGAAGTCTAGGTCTCATTAAGGGGCTCTGGTCTAGTTTTTTCCCCCAGAGACATTACTACTAGGCAGTTAAGTAAAGCAATGCTAGGGGCAAGAAGCGAGAAAGAAGGGAGAAATACTACCGGGCCAGCCCACTACTGGGAGGTCACATATACAATTAATACACATTTACGCATAAAACTACTAACAATATACGCTATTCGACAAGAAGAAATCATCTTCATATCGTTTCATGGTTTCAGGAACGCAAGAGTAAGGGTAGTATGATAAAATAACGAATTCATCTCTACCAGTATAAGTCGTCAACACGGTATTCTTTTGCACAAGCGTGATAGCGATCAGAATCAATTTCCATGGCAACAATACAGCTTGTCACGGCCGAATCTCTGTTACATAACATCCATAGATGCCATTGCCTTCCTGAGTAGACATGTACCACTATCCTGATCAGAAACTGTTGAGGGTAACTTGTACAAAAGGACAATGTCACTTCTTCTCGCCAGCCCTTCGAATCGGAATATCCCCCGATCTCCCGATCTTTCCTAGTTCCGAGGGGTACTGCGGACACTAGCTGGCCATGTCTCCAGATGAACACCGATAGGAGCCCACTTGAGACTGGGTTCAGTCAATCCATCAGGGCAGTAAGCTCGTCTGGTCTTGGATCGTAATCCGTAGGAGTGAATGATTGTTGAGATCCAGTGGTCTACTGCCTTGTTCGCTATGCTGTGGTCGCGTATGCGGTATCTCTGAGGGATGTCGCCAATCTCATCAGATTCATCGTGGAGGGTCTGGACGCGGTGACGGAAGGTGACTCGAGCGGCCATGACTCGGACTGCGAAGTCGTAGATATCTTTTCCCCGAAGGCCGCTGGACCAGGTGCGGCAGGAGCCAATTCCCTGCCAGAATTCTTCTGGCTGCATGTCCTCACAGTGATCAGCCATCGCACGAGCTGTGGTAAAAAGGTCGGCGATGTAATGAGTAACGGTAGATTGGTTGAGAGGTCTTCCTGCTAGAGCCATCGATGCACAGATGGCTACACATTGATCAAATGTGGTGAAGGGAGCTCGGTGCATGGTGATCCATTGAAAGCCAGCATCGGGGAGATACTGGCTTAGAAAGTGAGGGACAGGAGCGGCCATCTGGTATTAATAAGTCGTTAGTAAATCTCGAGTTCACGTATGTTGAAAGGTTTGGCAATACTCGAAGCAAGATAAACATACCTTTGCTGAACTAATAAAAGTAAATAAAGAGAGTCGTATCGATAGAAGGATAATCCCACACGCGACTCAATGGAAATGGCAAGAATTGTCGAGTTTCGGTTCTAATCGTTGCCAATCGTGACCTTAAAGGTAGATGCGATAACCCAGCTTAGATGTACCTATCAATAAATACTTATATTTTATTTATCTTAGTGTTTGGTCTAGGTGGTTAAAGCGTCTGGGCGTGACGTGGGAGCAAAAGAATATGGGAGAAGGAATTGATGTGAATAGATGTAGTAATGCACGAGACAGTGCAGTGACTGTAAAGATTAAGAGTAGAAACTTTTGAGGTTCAAGAACATGCAAGTGCATGTGGGCAGATGTTGACCATGTGGTGGTCAAAGTTTTGTTCACTGGCACATCCGCCCCGTATTGAGAAGGAACAAAGAAACTTTAGGTAATAGTATTTCGATAGAAAAATAACCGTACCAATCAAAAATAACATGTTTTCATTCCATTGGTTACCTTGGCTGTGGTTGACAGTTTCTTTGGCGGGTGATGAGGATAATCTCGTGGTCTGTGGTCAATTCGCGTCTCCCTAAACTTTAGGCCACCATTTTAACTACCTATATGATACAGTATGGATATCCGTTTTAGATAGTACGAAATACCTAGAAGACAGAAAATAAGAGCATTGAACTGTTTTATATAAGTACCTATGTAGTAGACAAGTATATGTGTCCATAACATCGCGATACTTTACATGCATGATACTAGCGATGATAGAACTACAGGCTTGTAAGTCTATTCGACATCGGCCGAAGTCTATATCGGTACAGGTAAGTAAGTTTAACATGTAAATACAGCAATGGAATATTAATTCAAGTGGACATTTAGTGAACTTCAATTTGACGAGGGAGAAAATCGACTTACATAACATTGATGCTACATGGTAGATAATAGTTGAATATAAGGGTACACGTAGTACCAGGTACATATACCTAGTAGGCACCAGTAAGAGAATAAATAACGCGAATAGTTTTGGAAGGAACTTGCCCAGGTATATCATCAAAAACGGGAGTGTAGTTGGAAAATCGGTGTTAACATCGGGTGGCAACTACGGGAGCATCGTATGAAGTCATCGTACAAATTGTACCAACTATCTTAACTTCGATCCTAGTTCTTACCTTAATAAAGATATGCGGGGTCTGGAAAAAGCAAAAGTAGCCTGTGACTTCCCCGGATACAAAATCCTGGCCAGATCCTAAGGCATCTTCTGATTTACTCACCTTCTTCTCACAGCCTCCACTATCAAAATCAGTTCACCTTTACATACACATACGCAAATCTACCTAGCCAACACTTAGACGCAATACACTGATATTCGTCCCATCACTCTGGTAAAAATATTGCAAATATCAAGGTAAATCTTTTCCCTTCCTTCTCCTTATTTCTATTCTACAGCACCGATATCTAATAGCCATTCCTCTCTACTCTTTCTACCTATAGAAAGTCACGCTGATTTGAATTCGAAGTCATAAATTGGCTTGATTGATGAATCCTTTGCAATTTATCCCCTCTACATTCTAAATTAAATTATTAGACGTAACTTACCTACATCTAACATATTGATCCAGTTGCGTGGCTTCCCCGAACTACCCAGGTTTGTTCTAGCAACTTCTTGATATTACTTCCATTTCATATCCTCATTCCTCCCACCCCATAGAACTTGCCGAACTTATGGTACCTTATTTTGATTATCTCGCCTTTCTCAACGCTCCATCCTACACTCTGACACCCAACATTTCTGAACGTCTCTTCCGCCGAATTTAAGCATTGCTAACTTCACCCCCCAGGGAAGAATCAATTTACTAGCAATTTCTCCTTCAGCATTCGAACCAGCAAGATGTCTACCAAGACCGCTTCTGACGCCCCCAAGGCCAACGGCGAGGGCAGTCAGCCCAACAAGACCTGGACTTCCGAGGAAGGCATCAAGGTGCTTCTGCTCATTATGCAGCACGAGAACCCTGACCTAGCAGTCAGCGGTTGGAAGTCTATCGGAGAAAAGGCTCAGAAATTGTTTAATAAGAAGTATTCAATGGCTGCCGTCAAGTAAGTCATCACTCCTGCTCTGAAACAAAGTTATTCCTTGGTGTTACTTCCACCGTCAGGATGCTCCTTAGAGCAGACGTGCTTAACCCTCAGCTACGCAAGTCTATTTGTTTGAAATACGAAACATCTCTAACAAAGGCTTCATTCATAGGCACCAATTCCAGCGACTTCGCAACTCTTACATGAGTGAGATCCCTGAGGAATGGAAGGAGAAGTCCAAGAACAATGGAGATGAGGCTGGCGAGACCCCAGGCAAGGGAAAGAAACGTGCCGCGCCCTCCACCGATGAGCCTACTGCCACCACCCCGAAGGCCAAGAAGCCACGTGCCATTAAAAAGGTTACAAACGGCACCGATGGACTTGCTAACGACGTCGCTGCCGATGACTCTGACGGAGAGAAGCGCAAGCCTGCCAAGCCTATGTCCCAGCGTCGCGGTACCAAGAAGTCTCAGTCAGAGGTCGATGACGATAAGGAGGTTCGAGCTGCAAACAAGCGTGCTAGCCGCCGCAAGAACTCTCAGAAGGCGGTCACTGCCGAGACTCAGTCGGCTGATTCACCTAACGGTGAACCTGTTTCTACGTCTGGCCCGACTACCAGCGAGGATGACGCCATTCTCAATGGCCTCGTCGGTGATGATCAAGCCAGCAGCCCAATGGATGTTGGTCAGGTCAGCACCCCTTAGATCGGCATCTGATCATCCACCCGACACCATGAAAACCGAAGTCTGAACTGTAATAGCTGTGCTAACTTGGAGGTAAGTCTGATTTCACAAGATGAATACTCAAGAATGTGTTCAGATGACTAACTTCTAACAGCAAAACCAGAACCACTGGTATGGACATCAATCATAATAATAGCTTTGGCGCACGATATTATTCATTTGCTTGGAATCGACGAAACCTATTTGTGGCTAGCTGGACAGTACGGAAGAGTGGTTATCACAAAACAACAACAGTACATAAACCTTTAGCATTCTCATTGGCATTCATCACCATCTCTGGCTAGCTAGATAGTTTTCCTATGTTCTCTCAGATAGTACGGGCGACCATATCGCCCAATACACCGGACCGGGCACCGCACCGCCCTATTTCCGCGTATTATTTTTACCCCGACAATGTGACTTGACGTGACATAAGGCGAGCTTTCCCCAAACCAGCCTGCTCAAGGGGTCCTCGTTACCAATCATCTCCGTGCGTCGGCTGTGCCTTCGTTTTCCCTTCCCTCCTTCCGTAACGGGCCTCAAGCTTCGCCACAATCCCGCAACGGCGATAAAACTCCATTTAGTCACGATTTCTCCCCTTCGCCCTATGAAAGCTCTGTGCTCCCCCAGAACACCCTTTCCGTATATCATTTGTTCACCTTCGTCCTGAGTTGAGTCGCTTTGCTAAGGCGGCGTTAAGGTTATCTTGTTGTTCCCCCCTAGCCCCGGTGGGCCAGAGTAAGCAGTCGCCGGTGAAAAGGCCACAGCGTTTCTCGGGGCACGTACATGTGAAAATCTCGCCACACAAAACGGGCTTCCAAACTAGGTCCATGTTTGGTTCGAGCGGCAGCTAGTGTTAGCCGCTGCCGAGTAGGGGGGATGGGTCCGGCTTTGTGTGTGAGGCTCATTGAGATCTATAGGACTAGGTCCATTATAGCCTACTAGGTAGTTAGGTATAAAGTAGTAGTCCAGTTAAAAGTCGCTAGTGGTGCTAGTATGCCGTAAGGCTTATAAACCGGAGCTTCCTGGCTCGTAGGGTTATTCTCGAAGCATTGGAATAACTCTAATTCGACTAGGTGCAGATGTGCCCCCCTTGTCGTCGAGACGCTGTGTAGTCATCAAACCGATATCGCTTACTGTGATATCGGGTTTCCGTACACCCTTTTCACGTGCCCCGTTCGCCGTTTCGCCTTAGATCAAGTAGAGCATGCTTCTAGCTGATTATGGGGAAATCTATAGGTAGCTAGGACTGAGGGGTTCTTTTGCTTTAGTCTGGTCGTGGGGGTTACTTAGGTAAGTACCTATACTAGATTATCTGATGGTTTCATTCTCTCCGATTGGTTTGGACAAGCGACCTCCATACGAAAAAAGTTAGTTCTGCATTTGCTAAGCTAAGGGGACGATATCGCAGACCCATCCGGCAGTCACAGTACCCTAGACTGCATTCTCCCGATTTGAATTGATGAGCAGTTATGAGGCATTTGCTGAGAAGCTCTGTAGAATCACAAGCTTCAGTAAATATTGATCTTCATCAGATTACATAGCTAGGTGTCTCGGGATACAATATTTACGTAAGAACAGGTTACAGGAGCTAACGAGGAGTCCACATTGCCAATTTTATATCATGATACTTATGTAAAACCATCACATATTGATAATTTGACAAAAGTTCACATTTCTTCAATATAGAATGGAGAAATGGAAATAATACGCGTCATTCACGGTCGAAATATGCTCATATATTTCATTGGGTATTAGCTCTATGTAAATATCGGTCCGAATTTGTCATCACGATGATATAGCCTGGGGTCGTTGACTATAGATCTAGATGCCATCTATAGACCCATTTTTATTGCCCCTTTATTCGACGTTTCTTGTTTGCTGTTGTATACTAAACTCAATTATCACAGGAACTCATGATAGGTTGACTATCATGGAAACATTTCCGAGGATGTAATGTAGGAGTGGAAGTAAGAGACCTTAATTCTCACCTGCAAGGTAATATCTCAAGTAAATCTTAAACTTTCTGATTTCTTTCCTAATTAATTTGCTAATTTTGGTTTATAATCGAATTATACCGTTTCTCTTGGCTGCACATCGTCTCTACCATCATACCTATTTAGCTCGGAGGCTTCATTGATGTAACCCGAAGGACTTGCATCTTGGCTGCTTTTGGGCCGCTTCTTGTCGAACTTTGCTTGTTTCTTAGCCGCCTTTCGTTCTTGTTTTTCCATCTTCTTTTCTGCTCTAGACTTCCGAGGAAACTCGCTGGAGGCTCCGACGAGCGTCCTGCCCGGATGCCAGATAAGAAGGACTAAAAGGGCTAGCATCATCGGAAAGCAGTCGAGGGCGTAAGAATACACTTCGTGAAATGGAACCGGATTTGAAGGCGTGATCCCACCAGCGAATTCCGCAATGCGATACATATTTCGAGTCTGGAATTTGTCAGGAAAGAACAAGAATGGTTTATCTGGTTTACTTACCGTTATGAGGACCAGGACGACGTAGAGCGCAATTAGAAGTGGTTTCCAACCTGGCTTCTTCACATCGGTGTCTGACACCCCTTCAGGGGGGGTTGCCGCTGCGCGTCGGTGGAAGGTAACCATAAGGCCCAGAAATAGTATGATGAAAAATTGCTGCAAGCCCATTCCAGCTAAATATATGTCGAGACCAATGTTGATGATATTCGAACTCGCGCCCGGGGAGGTCATGACACCACCCGCGGCTTGAATGAGGAAGGTGAGGACATCAGCCCAGACGAAGTATTTGGCGATAGACACAGGTTTGATCCCGCCGATCCTCTGATCCGGTAGGAAGAACCAGGACATTCGCGCAAATGTCATGTATACGGATGCGTTAATCCATAGTGGTGCTAGCAAGAATAGAATCTGCCAGGCCGTCGCATACCCTTCATTTTGCTGGTCTCGGGCGCCCAGAGAGTGAAGGATGAACGCTATCGTCTCCCATATGCCACCCATAATCAAGACCCACATATATCTCTGCGACCATGTTAGCGGAACCTCGAAAGGGGTTATAATTATCTCGAATAGTTTCTCCTAACCTTGCGAAAGATGATAGCCTCGACTATATGCGCCCCCGTCAGTACGCCGAATATTACGGCGACGGCGACGGCAGGGGCAAATTGTGGATTGAAATTGTAGTAGGAATTGCAGGCGTCTACCGGCACGTTTCCGTTCGGCCCAGGGGTCGCTGTTATGCAGTCGGACGGCCCGTCATTGTCCCCCGCGTCATCGTCATCATCGCGTGTTACAAGCTGCACGATTGATGTTACCAACAGTCGGTACACCATGGCTAACTGGAACTGACAGCTTGCCGTCGGATGGTGTCGGCACTGTGGGGTTTCCCTAAAGGTATCTAATTTGCGAAGCGCAATCGAATGTTGGGTGTGTCTTAGCGAGCGAGGGGCTAAAAATATTCAGAGACAGTGTCAGGCGTCAGCAGACACGAGGTGCAATCTTCGACGCTGTGTAGCCTGAAGGGCGACTCGGGACCAAATAGTTCCTCGTTTCGCTGCCGGATCCGATAGAAGGATCGCGGAGATATGCACTGTAAGATGGCGATTAAGATTGAAAAAATTAATTTGTATATTGTCTTATGTAGGAGGTGGACGTGTTATGATGGTAAACTGGCAGCTCTCTAGATATATTTGAAATTCATCCTCGTTTCAAGCTATGAACACCACGTCAACATACGAGGCGAAGCTTAATTTCTAGATTGAAGTCTTAGGAAAGATTTAATAGAATGAGCCTCATCCTATATTAAGGATCAATTTCCACGTGTGCGTTCATGGATATTTTGACAGAAGAGACTATACCTACTCGATAATTGAGTCCAGACACCGCAGTGGTTTTCGCAAGCTAATCCTTGGAATTCGAGAGCTTAGCTATCTGACATCAGAGACACCGAAGCTAGCTAAGGTCCTAAGGTCTTACGGACAGGGCTCGTAGGGCTTGCTAAGGCTTGTTAAGGCGCTGCGCCCTTCCAGGCAGCTAGATAGAGCTAGGGCTAGATCAGGTCGCCTTGCGGCTCAGACGGGTTCAGGTGTCGCAAAAACTTCGCATCTAGCACGATAAAATTACAGTGGCTGACGAATTTTACGGGCTGTGCTCCTTGTCTTTTGGCGGGAGTCCCCTGTTCTGATTGCAGGAGGATCTCTCTGGACTAGTGATCCTTCGTCCCTATTTGGTTAGGGTTAGTAGTACAACAGAGATATTTTAGGGCAGCTATTAGAGAGCTATGGGGGGATTGGATAGACCCTACGAGCACCTACATAACATGCTAGGTTCTCTATCGAATTGCTCGCGATCTAAGTAGACGGCCTAGGCTGTCAAGGCCTGGGTGTGAATCCTAACTCCGCGTGTCGAAGATTGAAATTCGAAGCGAAGCGAGGCTGGACTGTGCTAGTAGCACTATCCGACGAGCAACACCATGACAAAAGTTCATGTTCGTGATTAGAAAGAAAAAGGTCGGGTTCGAGTAGACCTCTTCTCGTGACCATGAGCTCGCGAAATCGGGGATTATTACTGTTCTTCGGAACCACATTATGGTAACAGCTGGCAGTCAATACGAAACATACATACCTATCCAATAGCTACCTGGTATCGTCGATGTAGGTAGGTAGCTATGTAATTAGTGTGTAATGAAGATTGAAGATATGGAGAAGAATAAAAAAAAGAAGAAAATTAGAAAATCCCACATTGAACAAAGAGGGGTCCCCCCTCTACGATTTTGACCCCTGCACCTTCCAGGGCTATCTGCAGGTAGCACAGGTAGCACAGAGCCTATCCCCTCCAGGGGTTATATGGGTTTGGCTTCGTTTTTGCTCTTTCCTGCTCTTTCCTGCTCCTACAGGTAGGCACATAGTGGACTATTAGTGGTGGTAGGTGCTAGTGGTGCGGATGTGGTGGTACAATGCCAAGACTTTTATCCCCCGCCTTGCCCCCAATCAAGTCCTAATCAAGCCTAATGAAGTCTGGGCGCCCAGCTTCAACTTGCCCTCAACCATCTTTCTTTCATCTTTCAACCTGCTCTTCTCGCTTGTCATTTCAAGGATTACCGATTACCTGTCCCTTTTCTTCACACCAATTTCTCGTTACCTTCTCGTTACAGCTCGCTTCGCATTCGTGTCATTCGTGTCCCGCACTCATGATAAAGTCACAGCATTGCATTGCTGCTTGCTGCTGATGCTGTCGCTGCGACTGCTGCCAATTGCTGGCGAGCTGGCGAGCTACCTAAGAAGTAGTGTCTAACCCCATTTCCCAATCTAGTGGTTACCGGTTCAAAACCTTCCTCCGTTGCTTCTGAATCATCCATCTTGCTTAGTCCGCCCCCGCTGGTTCGTTGATTTCTAAGACCCGAAAAAGGCTATTAGAGGTCTGCGTTTGTGTGTTCGTGTACTTGTGTGTGTGTCTGTATGCGTTCCTATTTGCGAGATTGGGGATGACATGATAGTCCTTGAGGGTGTTCGCGAGAGTCCTCGTGGGCTAATCTGATTACCTCAACTTCTTCATACAGAACATCGTCGCCGTCTTGCTTTCCCCTGACCCCCATCCCCCTATCTTTACCTAACGCTTCCTGGCTAGCTTCCTCGAAGAGAATCGGGGCCCCGAGATCCACCTACGCCGAGATGGTATCTAACTATCCGTCTCAAGCTGCAAAGCCGCATCATCGCTCGTTCTTGGCCTTTTAACGAAATAAGAAGATCGCGATCCCTTCCGAAACTGGGAAGTGCCATCCTAAAGCGCAAGATTACGTACAGTGATGTATGCGCTTTGGGAAATTTGGGGAAATATCCTGAGACGGGTGAAAAGTCCGGCGACATAATTACGTCCGGAGTGCGAGTTTCGTGTTTTTCTCGAACATTAGGCGAGTATCTCCGGCTGATTCTAACTCGTCCTGGCGATGATGCACTTTCCTCTTCCCCAGATAGTCCCGCTACCATATCATCCGGTTTTCTCGGAGGGGACCCTGGATCTTCTCTATATACCGACCTTATTACACCCTGATACACTCCGATACGCCCTGATCAAACCCTGCTGCAGATCCGCTTAACGGCTAGCATACCACCACCGTCTAGTGATGGCCACCACTGGACCACCACTGCCACCACTCTCACCACTGCCGTTTCGTTCTGTGACCAATGTTAGTACAGCATTAGCGAACAAGAGCCGACATTTCCAGACAACTGGAACGGGATCTCCTGTTTCTGATTAGAAGATTAATTGCCTTGACGCTCTGCCGAGAGGGCCTACTATCGATTCCCAAGCTGTTGGGAACCGACTGTTGGTTAGTAGGGAAATTATCTCTATTTAAGACTTTATGGGCATGGTTCGAGTGAGCCAGCCACAATTACGCGTTGGAAACCTGAAGAACTGCGTTTCGGACTGAGGCAATCTGATTGGGCGACGAGCCTTACTCTGCAGATCTTATTGCGAGAAGCATAAGACAATTTGTCTCACAGATAGCCGGAAGCCTAGAATGCACAGCTGTCTGGGGGACCGATGGACCATGCGAACGAACCTGCTGCGAGCGCAACCGGTGCATGTTCATCATTTTCCTTTCCTTTCCTCATCAATCTTCTCTTCTCGTTTCTCGCCTAGTCGACCCCAACCCAGCCAGCCATCAAACCAGTCCTGATGATACTGGGATGGTTTTAGCGTGCATCTGCATAAGTGTTACTACTCGATTCGTGCTCAATCCGAAGCTGAACTTTTGTTGGATCCAATGACTAGATTCGGCTGCAACCGAGTCGATCATCTCGTTGCAACCTAGCGCCCGTTTCCTTTCAATCTAAGTTATAACTACCGGCGTGCATTTACGGTAGCTACAAAACGTCACTTTCAACCCGTGCCGAGAGTTCGATTTAAGAATATGCTGCTATGCTATATCGCCGCGGAAGGCAACTGAGAACGGCGTAGCATCTGGTCGCTGGCAGTTCTCCTCATTATCTCGAACTTTTATGGGCCTTGGGTTGTTTCGAACCTGTTGAATAACGTCAGTGGCTTCCCAGAAAACAATTAGGGGACTACAGTACCGTCGCAACGGTGGCGTCGTGCCTTGGGAACGTGGGCCAGGGCACCTATATTTTCATCCAACATCCTCCTACGGTTTAGAGTCCTGACGATACCTTACATTACATTATACCTACATACCTAGTATCTGAATATCCCACACACATATCCACTTATGTATCTGCCTACCTGGTAGATATACCTTAATACCTACCTACATACTACCTAGCAGTCTAGGTACATTACCCAGGCCGCTGGCAGTAGTTGTACGGCGGAGGATTTTAGCTCTTACAGGCATGATAGGGGTGCATAAGTTTCGTCCAATGAGACCGGCAGGCTGATCGACACCCCGGTCCGGCCCCGATACAGTCTCCGTGGTGCCCGTAGTGCTCTTGGTGCCCGCAACCCATCCGTCCTAGACTTGAAGAGGAAGGCATGATCTCCAGGTGGCATATGACGTGCAGAAAGTCTTGTCTCAAATCGATTTGATTTCTTTCGTTTGACAAGAGCCTAGCAGCGCCACGCCCGCTGTTGGGTGTGGGCGCCTTTTCTGTCTGTTATCAGCCCGGGGGCGATCTGCTATCAGAATGTCTCGTGTCTATCGATCAGGAACAGTAACACGGGATGCCTATACAAGGCAGGTAACCAAATAACCCGATGATATGATAATGCTATAGCCATCGTGGCTAGGGTCGATCCACATATGGCGCCAGATTCGCAAAAACTTGCGGCAATCCTGCTATTGTGACAATGTTACCATTATTACCATTAGGAAGCTCCTTCAACCTATAACGACGGCAGGATACGAGTCAGGTGTCGAGTATAATCGCCTGGAAGACCTAGAACACCTAGAGAACCAATGAGTTTTTACCCAGGAAACGTCGGCTACAAGACACAGAGCAGACACAAGCGCAGACACACACGAGGACACACGGAGACACAGCACAGGTTATCGAGTTTCCGTAACGGGGTTTTCGTGGCGGCGATGGTAGGATCGACGCCAAGGAAAGGCCATCTGCTGTGCCGCTGATCCAAAGAACCGTTGACCTCGTCACGGAGATGCAAGCAGATTTCTAAAGCGCACACCACTGACTGGCCTATTTGCTGGGGTGTGTTAAATCCCACTCCCCTTGTTGCCTTTCATTTTTTTTTATTTCTCTCTCTTAAAATTCCTGGGGCGGAGCAAGCCACAATGTCTGATATGTGGTCGTATGTGCCTTCCTACCCCTGCGTATGATTGAGCGCACGGAGAGCTGCCCTAATACATCACTTACAGCTGCAGGACATTTAGCACCCGAGCTAATCTTTTTTTTCTTTACTTCCAAGCTTGTCTAGCAGCTAATTAGTCAAAGGCTGGAAAGGGTCCTCTTGGCGAGTCACATCTCCCGTGGTCTAGCCTGTAAATCGTACAGGGGCTCCATCACGACCGGAGCGAACTTCTCTGGGGTTTCTCGATAACCAGCCCTGGATCCCCTACTGTACGTCCTTTCGACCAACCCTATCAAGCCGCGTAACAGAGAAGAATAGGCTGGCCACCTACTACCTTACTTATTGCTCTGCAGTCCCAACACAAATCATCCCTGACCCGTGTGGGTTGATCAGCGACTAGGATGCCCGGGCATTTCGTCATGTTTCTAAGTCTTAGTGCTGGCCCGTGAGCTGAACCCTTCTCGAGAGATCAGATACATTACTGGGGGGAGGCGTCTGTCATCTCGTTACCGGGTTTCGGAGACTTCGAGCAATCTTCTCTAACGCTATTTATTCCCCGTTGCTGCTAGCCTTCTCAGACAAATTAGGACATAAGGAATCCCTCAGCACTACTGTCTGATCCTACTGGATCAGTGCTGCTGTTAATTACCCTCCAGTGTCACTTCCACGTTTACGAGCACGATGCTCTGAACCTTTACTTTCTTTAGTCAAGGGAACACAAAGACGTCTGCGGCCTGTGTTACATTTAATCTCGTCTTCGTTTCTAAAACTTTAACTTATTGTTTCCTCCCATTGCTGCTACCACCACTACTGCTAGCACCCATTCAACATCTACTACTTCTCGCCATGTCAGGGACGGCTTCTCCACGCAGCGGTCGACCGCTAACGACATCGTATGTGGACTTGATGAAGCCTGACGAGGACTGGAGGAATCTACCCGATGCAGCCGAGAGGAGGAAAATTCAGAACCGTCTCGCCCAGCGGGCGTATCGTGAGTTCTCCGACCAATTGCATGCCTTTTTACCTGCCTAGAGCTAACAACGTCAAGGGCGTAATATGAGGGATCGAACTAAAGAGGTGGAGAGGTTGAAGAAGCAGCTGCAACAGCTCCAACAGTCCATGAGTGCAGACCCCTCGACTACGCCACCGCCTGAGCACGAGCTCCCTTCTGGTGGTAGGAGTCCATCTAGCATGGGAGACGCCCACGCTCAAAGCGCCGATATGTCAGCATCGGCAACCACGCCTAACGGGACGCGGCGGATGAGCGATTACCTGCAGACCTGGCCTCATGCCTCGGGCTCGGAACAGCTGAGTGGGCTCGGACTTACGACGGACGGGGAAAACCCTCTTGGGTTTGATACTGCCTCTTATTTTCACCAGGTTCACGGTTCGAATGATGTCGTGCCGGAGCTTCCGTCCACGGGTCGACGAGCCCGCGCCGTCACAGCTAACGTTTCCTCCACTTCTATACAACATCCGCATCACCTACGCAGTCACAGCATACCTCCGATTTACTCATCTACATGCCCTAGCCCCATGCCATGGGGACAAGGAGCTGCAGCCGAAGGCCACGATGGACTTCGAGTATCCACAAAGTAAGCCAAAACCCTTATCTAAAATTTAGGCCATACGATTTTTTTTTTTTGGCATAGCTCTATTTTCCATCTTGAACGCGTAGTTTTAGCTAACCTTGGTCAATTGCTAGCTTCGGCGTATATAACAACGCGGAGGAAATATCTATGTATCACCCAGAATCAACATATCAACTAGATGACGGGGTCACGCATAGCACCACTGCATATGCGACTTCGCCAGATTCAGATCTCAACAGCCCGGCGGGCTGGTCACCACTGGACCGGAAGGCGGCAGGCGGCAGACAGCCGAGCAGCTCATCACTGACATCAGCGTTTCTGGCGTCCGCAAACAGCGTCGTGGACGGTATGACGGATATGCATGGGTCTTCGTTTCCCGAGACAACAGCACCGCTGCTACACTTTGCGGTCGCAGGTGGCCACATCGACACACTGAGGCTACTTCTCCAACGCTACGATGTCAACGTGAATAGCCGTGATAACTCCGGTTACACTGCACTACAACGCGCTGTCATGGCCGGACGCACAGATATGGCAGCCCTGCTTCTTGAACGTGGGGCTATCGTTGACGGCGACGATAGCTGGACCGCCGAGCTTACGGGCCACCACGCCAAGATGGAGACCCAATGACCAAGCCAATGGAACCCACATCCATTCCTTGTTTTCTCATCAACCTACCTAGTACTCTAAATAAATGGACGATCAAGCGGAGTGTACGTTAACGAGCCTTTTTTTTCTCTTACACTCAATCGGGTCTCGAGTTTCTCCGCCTACTATTATGTTGTATCTACCTAATGTGGGAGTCTAGGATGGGGGTCTATCATGTCATGTCATGTTCTATTTTGTTTTGTTATGCTACGTGTGTGTGTTGTTCTTATTTTTTTCTCTCAGGTCTTACCTGAATTGAAGATGATGGGTGCAGCGCATGGATTGATTGTACAGCAACAAGCTTCGGCGCTCTTCTTGGCCTGCATGTGCGCCAATGCGGGCTGCTCCGTCAATATTGGGTCTTTTTTTACTATTTTTCTTTAATGGTTTGGCCAGGGTGGGTATAGATATACCACCGCCTGCAAGGTTAAACAAGGTTACCTTGGAGGGAGCGAGGGGGGGAGCATAGGATTTTGGGATTTGGGGGGGTTAATGGGAATGGCGTCTTTTGGCTGGTGGGTTCTTCTTTTTTACACAACCCTCTATACCCGAGGCATGGGATTCATGGATCATACACGCGTTACACAAAACACTTCTTCACGTTGTCGAAGAAAAATACCTCTGAGGGCTACGGGGCCCTATGCTATAACCCCATAGAAAGATATCATGTTTCTCATCTTACAAAATCTAAACACATGATAAATGTTACTATTTAGGGGCCACATCGAAAATATCTACTTATATTTACCAGTATTCAAGTGAAAGATAGAGCATGTGAATTGGCTATTAACTATTAATCGCTACTGATGTGAGATCCAGGGTCAGGTTATATCCCGGCAAGTAGAGCAGGGTTACCCCCCTACATCATCTTTAATAGGATCTGACGAATTCTATAATACCGGACCCCCTTCTTTTTACGTCTTTCCCTTTTCGCCTTAAGGAGTTCCGAAGCTTCTCCATATCTAGGGACGCGCCGAACGGTTGCGACTACATTCCGCTTGTTGTCGGAACGAGCTTCATGTGTTTTATAGCACTCCCTGCGATGTTATTGACGCTGGCGCGATCGCCTGCCAAACAAGCTTTAGAGCAGTTCGTATCGTGGAATCTGCCGTGGCATAAAGACACTAAAGATCACATGGAGCCTCCGTTGTTTTATCACAAGTAAGAAACATTGAACGTGGCTTATAAAAGATTGAAAAGATGGCAAATTCCATCTACAACGTCCATCCGGGTCCGGCTTTGGAAAGATGGTGGGCCCCCCGAACTTGATTTCGGGTTTCAATGACAGAGGAAAACATGGGAGATGCGAAGTTCGAATTTCGCATCTTTAACTTGGGGGCCTCGATGTCATCGACCCCTGATCGCTAACTGGGATAGGTCCCTCCCAGGAATGAAGAGCTCCGGTCTCCAACGGCCCAGCCCTCAGACCGGTCTGCCTACCTGTCTTTCCCATCCAATACATCACTGCGCATGTCGATAATGTCAATACGCATAAGCGGGAGAGAGCGGGATAGTTCGGTGCGATGAATCCCGCCGGTTCCTGATCCGTTCATTGCCTGCATACACGCGCATCTTATACGATGGCTCAAACAATTCGTCAATCGGATCTACGGTGGAGACGGGAGACGAATCCGAAGAGTACTGCTACGGCTACAGCTACGGCTACTACGCTTCAGTTTAATTCGAGACGTGAATGCCTATCTCTCTACCTGCACATTGTTGATAAAATACAGCGTACAGCCACAGCCTACATGAAACCCCGCTTCGCGATACGATGCGATGCTCCCCATCCTTTTCAATAAGATGAGAAACATCCTCTCTTGAAGAATATGCGAGATTTTAGGAATTGACGATCCCGACAGCGTCGGAGGACCTGGGAGAACCTGAGAGAGAGGGAGAGACCAACTTTAATGAAAGTTCATGAGAAACATCTCCACGGCCACGATCCTACCGCTGGCCGGGGAGCGAATCCTTTAAATACAGGTACCTACAATACCTAACGCCCACCTACGCCCATCGATTATTATTAGGTCTTTTTCCCCCTTGTCGCCCTTGTCGCTCTACCACCCTTGACGGGTTTCACGCCAAGTAACGTTAATCTACATCTGTATATACCTGCCTACTATTAAGTAGAACAGGATCGCCCCCGCGGATCGACGTAGCTGAGGATATCGTATTGTGGGGTTGATCGTAGAGGGTATTGCCGGCGACCCGAAGCTAGCTCGGATGGCTCCGTTACCCCCTAAAGATCTCGCTGAAAAGTTGGTGTTAGTGGGCACGGGCATCTAAAACATCTGCTATGAAAGCCGTATCGCCGCGGCACAGCAGATATTCGAGCGTCGATCATTCGCGATCAAATACCTTAAATGCTAGGTACTTACATATAACAGCAGAGAAATCAGAGACATTGTTGGTGCCCAACTTTTGAATGTAAATATAATATTAAATAGCTCATCCTACATCCTCACCATTATCGTGGAATATAGGTCGTACATACACGTACGTCTGGAGCTGGAGCTGGTAGCTCCGAAACAACAGCTGTGCCCGGCTCGCTCATACCCCGATCAACCATTTGCAACCCTCAGTGCATTTGAAGGTTTTTTCTCTTTTCTCTTCCAGCGTCGTAACGCAGATCTGCGGATTAGGGGCAAGGGCAGGCATCAATTTTCGCCAACCAATATTTTTAGAATACGAAAAAGTTGTCTGCTTTCCGAGACTTTCTGTCGGAAAACCATTCCAATACTTACAGAATACTGGAACTTTCTTTCTTTACGCCCGCGCACACTGTGGATTTACCTCGGTGAGTGCATCGCAATCGGAAAAGGGGTTAGGGACTGGGACGGAGGAGTTCGGGGTCCCTGTCGCGAAGGATTCACCACTGCAAGGTATTAATTAACCTTATAACTCGCCACGTGGGTGTCAGACTAATCAGAATGGGCGCTGTAATAGGCCGTAAGAGCGCCCCTGGTAACCCCTGGAGATTCGCTGTAAGACGATTAATTAATCGTCGCATGGGGGCTTTTTCGACACCTCCAAAGAGCGTCCGCCCAGTCGCTAAGTGACCCCCAACAGCCCCAAATCCGACTTACATGCAGCACCTCCAGCAGTTAGGATTCCTACAATATATCGTCAGTGGCTTTGATTTATAAGCCTTGGTGGGTTATATTAGGTACACAGCATACCAGCACAATCCCCCAAAAGAATGCGTGGGAATGACATCGACATCTTCATCTACATTTGCATTTTCATCAACACCAACAATCAATCAATCAAATATGAAACCGTATATTAACGATAGAAACATCAAGCCAAACCCCAGATTTCCCCTCAGCCTTATAGTAGTAAGTACATGAAAACCACATGGCACGAGAAAATAAACTCGCAGGAGAGCCTGGATAAGTCGAGATGAAAAATCCATAAAACCCAAAACCCAGCCGCGCTCCCGCGCCCGCGCACTGGGCGATGCCGCGACCCTGCATCGTCAGACATCCATCCGTCCAGCGAGGGACGAGGGGAGAAGGGGAGAGCGGAGATTTATCCACTTCGCACCTAAGCCGCGTCAATATTGGGACGAATCCTTCGATTGCGCATATACATGATGACCTTGCTTGGATTCTTCCCGTAACAGTAGAAAACAAGCGATGATGCATACTTACCCTTACCAACTCACCTACCTACCTACCTATATACGTACATACATACACAGCCTGACGGTTCAACTCAATCCCCGTCTGAGATCCCTTGCGAGCATGCCTTTTCGTCTGATCTGCGCGCTGCAGCAAAGATTGATTTTTGCGCTGCAATCTGCATGGTTGAGGCTGGTTTCTGTCGCCCGATTACTTGCGTCGAGGAAGCAGATCCGATCCACTAGGCACATTTCTTCGGAGAATCTCATCCACGACGTCTGCATTACCTACCTACATAATGCTAGGCATCTACCTGACTACTAGGTACCTACAGGAACTAGACTATCATTTTAGTCATCCAAGGCATAATCCGTCGCTAGCAGCTGTCGAGACCTTTGTCTGCTGCGCTGCGCTGCTTAAGCTTAGTTTTTAGGGCGAATCCTTCGAACTAGGCAGGCTGGGCTAGGCTAGGCTAGGGGAAGGAATAAAGCATTGCCTAATTGAGAAGGCAGGATTCGCTGCGATGTGCGATTTGCTTCATCTGCCGATAATAACCCCTATCGAGGTGATTTTGCGAAAATCATCGCCGAGGTTTATGACTAGGTTTGTTACCGTTGTTACCCATCAGTCAGTACGGCTTTCAAATGGGAATTAGCTTTCCCATTGAAGTCCTTGTCTGATGTAGATTCCTTGGATGGACGTGCCGCTCTTGACCGAATGTCGTTAGTATACAAGGTAAAGGACTGGGTATGGTGAACCACGTTCAAGGTAGGGCGAACCCATGTGGTTGAGAGACAGGACGCCGATCACTCAGCTATAAAGCTTGCTGTTGATCCACATAATGCAGTAGGTTGACCTTCCCGGAGTATCGTAGTGCGGTAGATGATGATGCCATGCATGCATAAGCTGGATAAGAGCTGAATTGAAGTGGGCGATACAGTATAACCTTGATAGACTCAATCGGGTAGGTTAGCAAGTACATAGTAGATAGCAAGATCTAAGCATATGTCGACCGCCTAGATATGGCCATTGTATACGGAAATTCTGGCAACTTGCATCTTCGCTTGAGAGCTGCACGTTAGAATTGTAGCTTCATTACATTGCTGACAGTTCGACAATCAAGAAAATTCCAAGAGTGGCTTGAACATTCCAAAAGATGTCCACTGGAAAGTCGGTATATTTTGTTAAGGGGTTGCTATTTTCTGGGGGCCTATTGTCACACTACCATGAAAAAGAGTGAATGAAGTTAGATAAACTCGTAACAAAGAACTCTTAGGCCGAGCAGTCAACGGATCTTTGCTAGCCTAAAACCAAAGAGCTATACGGCGTCTTCGATAGTACTCACAATCAATTCTTTTTCACCAAGAGGAAATTCAACAATCCCATTGTAATCGATGGTCAGTCTGTTGGCTCGTTCACCATATAGTGCTGTCCCAGGACTTCTATATATTGTGTGATTTTTTACTAGCTACCTAGGTAGGTGTCAATTTTATTTCCCACTATCCAACATTCAAACAGACTTCAAAGTCAGTATAAATCTATACATACCTAGAATCATATTGTAAGTACCGTGAACCACTACATTCTATCAAGATGCCAGAGTCTTCAAACCAGGGCCAAAACCAAGGCCAGGGCGAGAGACCCTTCGTCTATATCAAGCCACCTGCCAAGAAAGACAGCTATGCGGAGCCGATGGGTAAGTTCCTATCTACATACTTCCCTGGGGCACCGAACCCAAGTGGTTACGTCGATAGACCATTCGTGTGGACCGGCGACGACAAGAGCTCGCAGGGCAAGAAGTAAATTCATTTAGACTATAGACACTATGTCGAGTGGCACATGAGTTACTCTGACAGTGTTGAATACTTTCGCAAGAAAAAAAAGGATTGAAAAAAAAAAGATTGATACGGCCAGCGAGGGAATCGAACCCTCAAACGGTGCCCACTATTGAACTCAATGCTATAGCACTGAGGTCTGTTGTAAGTACCGCCACGCCACACCGGCCATTAGTTCTAATCTATTACTAGATTCTTAAAATATTGTACCTTGTTTATCTATATAAGTCTTTCTACGCAGATGTGATGTTAGTGTTGTTGGCCGTACGTATGTTGAACGTCTGTAGATCCACTATCACGGGCAGATGACTGATAATGAAATTAGATAAGGGTTGCCATATCAGAAGAGACTGCAAGAACTGTGTATCATAGCACTGGGAATGAAAGGTCCTATCTACTCATCGTGACTCTTAAACCCCTGGATTCCAGTAGTGTACCTATGCTCTAGATCTACAACTTAGCTTTAGGAGAACCTTCGTTAAGAGAACACAGTCCATCCCTCATTGCTACCAGTTGCTTCCTCAATATCTTCCCCGTCGCATTCTTAGGAAGCGACTTGACCTCCCACACGCCACCCCTGAGTTTCTTATACCCGCTCACCTGCCCATCAACCGCCTCGTGCACCTCCCTCAAAGCCTTCGTCTTACCCTCCACAGTCACAAACGTATCCTTCAAGATAACCCACGCAGCCGGAAGTTCCGTCAACTGACTCTCATCCCAAACAGCCCCAACCCCTCCCTCAATCACGTTAGGATGAGCGTTAACATGCGCCTCCAGTTCCGCCGGCGAAATCTGGAACCCCTTATACTTAACCAAATCCTTCGTCCTCCCCACAACACTCACTCTCCCCTCGCTATCAATCGTGCACACATCCCCAGTATTATACCACCCCTCCCCCGAAAACGCCTTCTCGTTCGCCTCCTCATTAAACGCGTACCCCCTCGTGATATTCGGGCCCCGAAGCCAAAGCTCTCCGGGCCGCCCCTCCGCCACATCTTCCTCGCTCCCTTCTCTCACCAGACGGGCCTCGATGCCAGGAAGCAGTTTGCCCGTCACCCCGTCGGGAGGGTCCTCGTCAGCTTTCTGGTACGCAAGGTACCCCGCCGCCTCCGTCATCCCGTACACCTGAACCAGCATCCACGGCGCCCTAGCGAACAACCTATCCCTCATCTCCCTTTTCAGCGGGCCCCCGACATTAACGTACTTCGCGTACGAGAAATCAAAGTGCTCCGCAATATCCGAGTTTGCGAGCTGCAGGACTACGCTAGGCACGCCTTGGAACGTGGTAGCTTGGTTCGACGCGACGAGCCGGCCGAAGTCCTCGACGTTGAAGCTGGGCATGGCGTGGTGCAGCATTCCGGTGTACGGGCCTAGGAATAGCGGGAGCGTAGTCATGGCGATGTGGGTCCAGGGCGTGTAGGCTACTGTGCGGGTGGAGGGGGTGAATTGCGAAGCGTCGTGGGCGAGGAGCTGGTGGCAGTTTGAGAGGAAGTTGTGGTGGGTTAGTTCGACGCCCTTGGGGTTGCCGGTTGTGCCGGAGGAGAGGTGGATTGAGGCCAGGCGGGTTGTTGTGTCGGGATAGTGGGGGATGGGGAGGCGGGATGGGGAGATGAAGTTGTCTGGGAGGTGAGGAAGGCCGGGGACTCGGCTGATGATGGTTATGATGTTGGGGATTTCCCAATTCACGCTTTGGTTGGCTAGTCCGTTTTTGGCGACCTGTAAGGCCTCCTTAACGAGAGGGACTACGGCACCGTATGATACCACAAAATGTGGTCGCGAAACGGCAAGTCCATGGCCGATCTCAGCTGCTTTCAGCGCGTGGTTGATAGGGCAGACGACGCTGCCAGTCCAGAGTATCGCGTGGAATAACTCCAGGAAATCAACGCTGTTTGGTAAGATGATAGCCCATCTCGCTTGGTCAACTGGATCCAGTTTGGTTCTTAGGCCCTTTGCAATTCTGCCAGCTCTATCGCGCAATTCTCCGATCGTTATACTGCGGTTCGTGAGGCTGTCTTTCGCGATGAGGTGAGATTCTGGCAGATTCGGATATGCAGATTTGTGAAGAAACTTTGTTAGGTTCAGATCTCGTGGGATCTCTATGGTGCCTGAGCTATAGACCCTCATCGTCATCTTTGAAAAGAGTGTAGTCTATTTCTTGGAAAGTCTTAGTCAGAAGGTGATTACCAAATCCGTAGGTTTATCACGTAGAAGAGAGCTATCGCCGTCTCCGATCTCGTGATGGGTTACATAAGTGAGCTCGTCTTCTCAGCTCTTACCAGCCACACCCGACAGGCAAGGCAATATTGCTCATCCGTAAACGCCTTGCGGGATAAGCATGACGATATCGATACGTGCATATACAGTAGATCCAGTACCAAAAATTCCGTTTCGAGCTAGTGAACAAAGTATTTTCTTATGCCTCATCAAGCCAGCCATTAGGTAGTATCACTTAGGTATAGTCAGGTACGACTGTGTCGGAGGGTATCATTCTATTGACTGCATATAATGTCACTATGCCGATCGGTTCTGGGGATGAGAGGGTGTGGATAAGGGCATCCTTGCTCTTCAGGGGGGTTGAGGGTACCGGCAGGTTATGCTTATAACGATGCTGTTACGCCGTGACTCGAAGAGTAGTATGTGGAGATGTTTGCGCGGCCAGGTCACAAAGCATATTTAGGCAAATTCGAAATTTGTTCTATACGAAGAAATGCAGGATGAGTGCTTACTACAGGTCTATACTAGACGCGAAATAACCTAACGTCGAGAAGGCCGTCTCGTTGGCGGATCGAACGATGGTCTTGAAAAGGTAACGCTGACGAGTTATGACTGAGGCTTAGGCGATGCATCTTCATTGGTTTCACGTAACGAGAAGGTCGAATGATCTAGAACGTCTCCAGCAAATAGTCTCATGGAGCATCGAAAGACGACTAAGTTTCCAAGCTCGGCAGGTCGTCCGAAAGCCGTAGGATATTCAGCATACTGTCCTGGGATCGTAACGCTGGCAAGACATCCATCCTGAGCAATGCCGGCATCGAGTCCTTGCAAGGCAGCATCTAGGGATTTGGAGACATCATCATCGTGATCGAACGGTCCCGAGTGGCGAAAGCCTACAGTAAGAGAGGTTGGTGATGGCATCAGCCAAGACGGCATTTTATAGTAGGCGGCCATCGCTGATAGCATCGACTAGGTCTGCTGACTGGCCGAACATGGGACGATGGACATAATAACCGCCAAGCGCCTCGTGGATTTCGATATTGCATGACAGCCTTCAGGCTTCAGACCCAACCTGATTCGGTATACGGGTCTCACTTCTCGGAACAGCTCGCATGGGAAGAGGCCGTCCCATCGCTTGCTAGCAAGCGCATGAATGTCATTTATGATGGGTATGCATCGGATTCCATAGGCTTGGCTACCAACGCAGGCTCGCAATTTAGGATTTCAGACGAATTCATTCTGTCTGCGTAGCTTCAAAAACTGGAAAGACGACGTTATCGAAAGTTCGATCATGGGTAGTATCCATGAGACAAACATAGAGGATATACTAATAGCCAAGACATAAGATGGAATTATACATACGCTCGAAGAGGGCGCCGACATGGTTATATGTAGGAAGTTTGGTGCCGGGAATCCGAGTTGGTGTGCCGTTGTTCATTGGTGTTACTTGTAGGGCCTATCGCCTTGGAGTAGCTATTATGCTTAAGTCGTGCTGTATAGGTAATCTCTCGTCTGAAATGCTATACTAAGCCGTGGTTCGACTTCGTTCGGCGGAGATAGCTGTTCTTTACCATCCTTATGCAACGTGTTTTAAGCTATTAACCTAGGTACGAAGATAGGGGTTAATTCTAGGCCGAGATAGACCTGTGGCGCTGAACGAATAGGTACCTACCCGTCTATGTAGGCAGGTAACGATTCGTTTTCTCTGCGATATCACCAACAGAAAGATCGTTTCATCTCATTGCTACGTCGCTTGTAAACATGGTTTCCTTTTTCGACCTCTAGGTGGTAGACTTTTATCCTGGTGCACCCGGCACTGGCACTGATTGGGATGGGACCTAATGTGGTATGCATTTGGAGGAACCGGTGAGCTGGCGAACTTCCGAATCTGCATAAGCGATCTCCAACGACCCCGGCTTATTAGAACTCTAATATTATAGTGCAGGGCGCTATTAGTTTAGGTCGTAGTGGCCCGTCAAAGACGCTCTAGCGTACCATCTCGTGACAGACTACTTGATGTAGTACTACCATGGTATTTCTCTCTGTACCTGCAGCTTAACTGACATTCCGCGCGCGTGTTGAAAGGAAGACTGGAGCTGAAGAGTCATGTTTTCGCTAGGTACGGTGGCATCGTGAGTCGTGCACTATAAGGCGTACGCTCAGCTCAAGCTGAGAGGTCTTGATTAGTCACAAGATTACATTGGAATAACCTCCCTGTTTTGTTGAAGCCATGTCGCAGACACCCGCAGTAATGGCACCGACAGAGACAAAACCACCACCAACTCCAACTTTCCTAAAGTTATCCTATCCAGCGCCGCGTGTGCTGTTGATACGGATGGATCGCCCGAAAGACCTAAATGCCATGTCTACAGCGGCGCAATGGGAAATGGACTCTGTCTGGAAATGGTTTGATCTCGAACCTCTTCTAAGCGTAGCCATCATCACGGGTACAGGTCGAGCTTTCTCAGCAGGCGCAGACCTAAAAGAATGGAACAATTCCATGTCTGACAATGCGGATCCAAAGAACCGCATGGGAAACTCGCCGGCCTTCAAACCGCTCAGTCGTCGACTCGGCAAGAAGCCCGTAATCGCAGCGGTAAACGGATTAGCCATGGGTGCAGGTTGCGAGTTTGCGATCAATTGCGACCTCGTCATCGCTGCTGAAGACGCCTACTTTGGATTACCGGAGGTAAAGAGGGGAATCGCAGCGATCGGCGGTGCGTTACCGCGATTGATACGCACCATCGGATTGCAGAGGGCGTCCGAATTTTCACTTACCGGTCGCAACGCCTCGGCGCAGGAGATGTTTCAATGGGGCATTGTCAATAAAGTAGTGCTAAAGGAGCAAGTAGTGACTGAAGCTATCAAGTATGCCAAGATGATCGCGAAGAATAGCCCGGATGCGATTATTTGCACGCGCGCTGGCTTACGGCAAAGTTGGGAGACGGCCAGCGTCGAGAGAGCTGTGGAGTGGACGCTGGAGAAAGAGTGGGCGGAGTTACAGAGGGGCGAGAATATACAGGAGGGCTTGAAGGCGTTTGCTGAGAAGAGGGAGCCGAGGTGGAAGGGGAGTAGGCTCTGAGATCTGTGCTAAGGTACCTAAAATCTCGCTGTATGTAGATCGAGGCGCGCTGCGACAGTTGCGAAGCCCTGGGACCGCCCTGTAGAACTAGTACCCAGCATACCTAGTAGGTGGTATCCACCTAAGCACGCAATGCGTTCTAGGACGGGGAGCTTAAGGATGTCAGAGGCGATCGGTCATAATCCGTCTTTGTGATTCACGATCGGCTTCGTTTCTAGGTAAATGCACGATGCGCAGACTTATTACCGTTGACGTTATGCGATGTTAGCACACCTTTTTTTTACAGAATATTGGCTAGAGGTTTTGCGCAATATCATAAAAGATCCAGTTCTCTTGAAGTCGTTTATCTCGTCGTTCTCGAATCAGCGGGTTCGTTCAGGGGTCGCGTTCGCTAACTGCCGCTTGGCGTATGGATGCAGTTAGAAGGACTACAGATGGCAATTCTTCAGCGCTATGCCCTAAATTACTAGCTAAGAAAATTAGTTCTCTTCTAATTTCAACTACCGCAGCGTCTAAATAGCGAATCCTTACCTGCATCACCAACAAGACGAGGAGCGAGCCGTAACAATTTACTAAACTAATGCACTTCGACGGCCCATTCGGGTAATCTCTAGACAGAATTCGGCCGCGATTATAGCGGGCGCATTAGAGATCGCGTAAATCAGGTTAGACGGGTACCATCAGCTTGAGATTTCCATAATGACTATCCTAAAGAGACGTTTGTCGTATTCCGTAATCGCGGTTTCTCGCCGAAGACCCTATAGAGATCCTCTTCTTCAGGAACTAGTCCCAGGCTCATCTCAGTCTCAGCTTCTAATTCGTCGCGTCCTAAATGTTATACTACGTAGAACATCAGCTTCTAAGCATGGCAAGCTCGAATGAGATCAACGCGGCTAAATTCGGTAAAATAAACGTAAGCCGAAAGAACGAAAATGATGCATTATTACTTACATAGCTCATCTTCCCATCGTCGATCCCTCCTTTCAATGCTGGAGACTGGTTTATAAAGTGATCGCTTCCTTTCTATTACTCGCATCGCCATTATGGAGGGCGAAAAGTCTACAGTGCCCGCCGAGCGGGTTGACAAGTTTGAGAAGGAAGTTGATGATGATGCTTCGTCAATCAGGTCTGTTGCACGTGGCGATGACTTGCCGAAGGGGTATTTCCACTCAATTGGATTCCTCGGGACTGCGACTGTGAGTATCGGTAGTTAGCATATTTGGCTGTATTCATCGAGACTAATTTGACCACAAGGGATTCTGTTTATCGGCTATATCGGCCTTCATCTTTCTGCTTCTTCCGACCAACGTATTGACGTATATAAACGCAGATATAGGTATGTTAAAGAAGTAAGCGATGGCGTAGAGGGGATCGCGTTGGATTAACATTGAATCAGGCCCTAGCCCCTATATCTCGTGGGTCAACATTGCGCGGACTCTGTCTTTGTCCTTCACATATACAATTCTCGGCCGATTATCTGATCTCTTTGGGCGCCGATGGTTCTTTATCGGCGGCAATATAGTCGCTCTCCTCGGCATAATCGTCTGTTCGGTTGCGCAAAATGTGAATAGTTTGATTATAGGCAGCGCGATCTACGGCTTAGGTGAGACGGTCCAGCTGAGCTTCAATGTGGCTATAGGCGAATTAGTGCCTAATAAGCACCGACCAATGGTTCTATCATTGATATTCGCTATTAATGCTCCAATCGCCGGAATTGGCCCTATGATCGGTAAGTCACAGGCTGCTAACGATAGGCGTAAATCGCTAGCTAATCCCTATGCAAGCTCGAGCTATGCTGCAAAACCCCAATATGGGATGGAGATGGTGCTATTACCTCAACATTATAGTGGTCGTATTAGCGATAATATTGCTATTCTTCTTTTATCATCCGCCAACGTTCGATCTCTTGCATGAGCGAAAGACTAAGATGGAGATGCTTAAGCAGCTTGACTGTGAGTTCCCATTAGGTACCTCTTTACTGAGTGCATGGAACTAATTCGTTAACAAGATGTTGGGATATTTATGTGGACGGCTGGACTCACTCTACTTCTGATGGGCGTAAGTTGGGGTGGCACTATTTACCCGTGGAACTCAGCTGCAACTATTTCTTCAATAGTGATAGGGGGTGCCCTTCTAATAGCGCTCTTTATCTACGAGGCCTTTGCCAATCTCGAGTACCCCGCCGTTCCAGTCCAGTTCTTCGCGAATAGGGGTTTCATCAGTCTTGTTGCCTGCGCTACGGTCGCGACAGTAAGTCTCATAACATTGTATATGGAAAAGAAAATCAACAATTAATCGTGTCCAGATGTCCTACTATTCAGCTGTATTGTTATGGCCCCAACAAGTTAAGGCTCTGTATACCACAGATATTACCTACGGAGGTTGGATCTCGGTAAGCCCTTATTCCCAGATGAAAAGGGTAGTATTATTCGAGAACTGACCAAAAACGCAGTGCACCGTTGCTAGCGCTACAGCATTAGGCCAAGCATTTGGTGGCTTTTTCGTGAAATGGGGAGGCAATGTTCGAAATTGGATCATCTTTTCGACTTTTTCCATGGTCGCATTTGTCGGTGCTTGCGCCTCGCTCACACCTGAGACCCTGAACGCTGGAATCGCGTTCACGATGGTCGGGCCCTTTTTCGTCGGTGTCATTGAAGTTTGTGCTCTTGCGTTGGCTCCTCTATTCTGTAGGTCGGTTGACATCGGCCTTGCTTCGGGGCTTTTGGCGTCAATTCGCTCCGCTGGAGGCTCAATCGCTGTAGCTGTCTATAGCAGCATCCTGTCTAATCGCCTGGAAATTACAGTGCCAGCCAATGTCGGCCCAGCTGCAGTGGCTGCCGGACTTTCCGAAGACAAAGTCCCTGCCCTCGTCGCAGCCGTGCTGGGAAGCAAACTTGCTAACTTTCCTGGATCAACCCCCGAAATTCAAGCTGCTGTCGCCTCGGTGCTACCAACAGCATACTCGCAAGCATTCAAGACGGTGTACTTAGCAAGTCTTGGATTTGGCGGTATTGCTATTGTCGGTTGTTTATTTTCCAAGGATGCTCAGAAGCATCTTACAGATAAGGTCCAGCGTAAGATGCACGGCAAGACAACTGGGAAGGAAAGCTCGGAATCCCTCGCATCATAAACATAAGCGACAAGAAAGGGTTATACCTTATTTTATCCTTCTTGGAAGGGGATTCAAAATGTACCTATCCTATGTCGCGAACGGCTGGAAATTCCTGGAGTTAACCTGGCGCGCTGTCGCTTAGTGATGCAATGAGAAAACTAGAATGGCCAACATGGTATTTCAAAGAAAAAATTATCCATAGTGAAGATAATGGGTTAATTGGAAGTTTCTAAGCCGCTTGTGGGGGTTGTTTAACTGCTAAACCAGGCTGTTACGTGGAGTGCTCGGGGAAAGGAATGGATGCTCCTAGCGCAGCGCTAGTAGGGATCGAACCTAAACACACTAATTAGATGGCTCCCCGAAGTCTCGGAAGTGTTTAATAATCTCTTTCATTACAGTAGGCGAGTGCGCTATAATATCTCAGGCAGGTACCTATATTAACGCACTAGACTGAGATTTGGAGAACGATTTTAGGCTTTCGTAAGCAGCCCGTTGAGATAATCCCAAAAATCATTTTTCAGATTGGATTAGTCAGGAGATGATGTCCTAGGCCCAGGGGACCGCCTAGCGTACCTAGTTTTCTCATAGTGGCCTAACCTAAGCCATGGCAGTTATCCAGTAAACAACCTCCTATTAGGCCAATA
This sequence comes from Annulohypoxylon moriforme, assembly GCA_022695765.1. Lineage (NCBI taxonomy): Eukaryota > Fungi > Ascomycota > Sordariomycetes > Xylariales > Hypoxylaceae > Annulohypoxylon > Annulohypoxylon moriforme. The sequence continues at coordinate 114,153 of MU403144.1, read as the reverse complement.
CAGAATGGAGTAATTGCTTATCTAAGGATGTATTAAGTAAGAAGCCGTATAGGCGTGCCTAGCTTATGAGATGGACAATAGTTCACCAAGAGTTCTTAACTTATTAATCTAAAGAGAGAGATGCGAGATTGGACAATCCAAGTTCAAGATATCTATCTCACTTTGGGAAGTTTGAAGCGAATCAACCTCGAAAATTCAAGCTTGATCCCTTGGTGAAGGATAAGAGGGTTGAAAAACTCTAATAATATGGAATTTCCCTTAATGGAAGACAAGGTTGATCTGATTGGTGGATTACGGTAACACACGTAAAATGATAGGGCAATTAACGAAGTCAAGAAAGTGCTACAGGGAATAATAGTGCTGAAGGATGAGGTCATTCGGTACAATTTTTAGCGAGCCGGGTCCCTTCCCTCGTTCTTCCTCTTCTCAATCATCATTTAAAACAACATCAAATTTCTTATACTTCATACACCGTTACCAAAATCCCACAACTTACATTCAGGTGATAGAAACAGATGTTTAAGTGCTCAAAGTTTGTCTTCCGGTTTGCTGAGATCTACATGAACAATAGCAAAGGTATCCTAGAAGGAAGAGTGGAAGGATCGCGAAAATCTGACCACCAACCACCTCCCTAACCAAGATAGGTACCTTCAGAAGCTACCCCGCAGTCGTCTCCTCACCAACCCCAGGTTTAGGTGCTTGTCGAGATGGAGAATTGTAACGTTGACATGGAACTATTCCGACTATTCCACCATGTCTCGGAGGATTTGACTTGGATCACCCTAGGAAATGAGTCGAGTTTTCCTACCCTCGTTATAAAATGATTTCATCCCGCGAATTGAATCACGCGCCTTATCCCTAGGCGTGCACTTAGATTGCGCTGATCGCAGACCGCCTTGCCAAATGCAAGCAGGAGCTAAGGAAAACCCGTTCCACCGCATTGGCAACCATACATGGGGAGATGTACCTTGGTAAAGAGAAGCATTTAAGATGAGCCAATTGCGCCGGGAGCACCTCGCTCCCAGAATCTCCTTCTCTTTCCTCAGTCTTAGCATTAATATTGTTAGAGCAAGCTAGACTGGCAGTCTTCACAGCGTCAAGATGAAAGGATCCGCATTCACCTATCTCGCCACCCTCGCCTCCTACCTAGGCGTAGGCACTGTCAATGCTCAGGTTTTCGACCCAAACAAGGGTAGTTCTGGTGGATGGGATCCAGCGGCTGTTGGGACAAATAAAACGACCAATGCGACATTCTCAAATCCTGTTATGACGCTTAACGTTGGCGATCCGTTCATGACTAGGTACACCGTCGATGGAGAGGACTGGTATTTGTTCACCTACACGACGAACACGAATATCACTCTCAGGCGCTCAAGATATCTTACCGACAACTGGGACAATGCGGAGACTCGCGTCGTTTTTAACCCGGATGCTACTAGCGGGGAACCGTGGTCGACGAGTTTATGGGCTCCCGAAATACATAATATTTCCGGTTCTTGGTATATCATCTTCACTGCGACATCAGATGGTGATAACCCGCCGCCGCTACTTGATGCCATGTGCCCGATAAACTGTCCTGTAAGTGTTTAGCATACTTCCTAGAGGATACCCATTCTGGACTTGAAAGTAAGCAGAGGCAAAATTTTCAGTACTGATATGAGAAAATAGGCAATCAACCACCGAATGTTCGTTCTAGCAGGAGATGGGCCTGATCCGTGGACGGCTAAATTCGAGAGGAAACCCATGTTAGACACATATGACATGTTTGCCATCGACGGGACATACTTCCAATACGACGACAAATTATACCACATATACTCATGCTGGGAACAGAAATACTCGTCGTGGCCTGCCAATCTCTGCATCACTCGCATGTCGGACCCATGGACGATCAACTCAACCCTCACTGAGCGTCGCATTATCAGTATCCCCAATGAGCCTTGGGAACAGGTGCCCTACGGGCGGCCAATCCGTCTCGCAACAAATGAAGGCCCACAGCAGCTCACGAACTCCAAAACAGGGCAAAATTTCGTGATCTATTCCGCGGCTCGTGTCAACACGCCGTTTTACTGCTTAGGTATGCTGGAGCTCGTGGGTAACGACCCGATGGAGTACCAATCCTGGCGCAAGCATACTTCGGGATGTGTATTCCACCAGAACACGGCCGCTGGCGTGTACGGGACAGGTCACGCGAGTTTTACTTCGTCGCCGGATGGGTCCGAGAACTACATCGTGTACCACGCGCAAACGACAGCGAACCCGGCAGCGGACCTGTACCGTACTGCGCGGATACAGAAGTTCGACTGGAATGAGGACGGCACGCCAAAGTTCCCAAGAGCGGAAAATGGCCCGTTCGGGGTCCCGGCTGGTCAATTGGCTTTAACGAAGCAATAGAGTTGTAATATATGTTTACATAATAGAAATAATAAGTATTTACTTTGATGAATAATATTAGCAAGCTTTAGTTTGCTCACCAAGATTTATGTTTTGTCAGCTTGCCTCCTTTTCACATATTCCACCACATTTATACAACTCTTTCCAAATCATAAGCTAATATACAGAATCATATATCGTATCTCATCTCATTATTTCGCCAAAATGTCCCATTTATACACCCATTTTCCAAATAATATCAACATGTCCCATATCCAAAATGCGCTTTTGTAGGAGGTAATCACAGAAACCCCCACCACGCCAACCCCGCAGCCAAAAGCACTACCCCATCGCTAACACCCCACCTTCTCCCCCTTATCCCCAACCCCGAACCAACACCCAACCCCGACGCACCACTAACTTTCTCACTAACCTCATCCTTAAAAGCCCCTATAATATTCCCCCTAGGCCAGTACTCGCACGCGAGATACCACCCCCCGTTCCCCGCGCACAACACCGCGCCGCACCCCACGTCCGTCGTGTCGTGCCAGACCAGCTGCGTAAAGTGTCCCGTCGTCTCGCCGAACCCCGGATCGCTGTAATCGTACTCCTTCACCTCGGAAGCCCACATATCTACACAGGAAGTAGCGTCCGAGCAGCCGATCGCGAGGTTCTCGCCGAACGGCCCGCCGCTGTGGGCCATATGGCAAGTCTTATCGTCTCGTTTCGCTTCCACACTCGCATTCCCGTTCCCATTTTCGCTCTCGTCTCGTTTTAATTTAGTGGACGCGTGTGCGGAGAGGTATGACGAGGCGAAGGACTCGAGGGTGGAATTCCAGCGGACGGCGGAGGCGTTGTAGGATTCGCGGTAGAAGTTTGTGCTGTTGAGGATGGCGGAGGTGAAGGTGTCGTGGTCGGTGAAGGAGGGGGCGTCGCTGGGGATGGGGGGCGCCACGGTTATTACGATTGTGGTGTAGATGGATTGGCTTGCGACTAGGTGGGCGAGGATGAGGAGGGAGGTGAGAAGGGGGGTTATTCGTGAGCTGGAGTGGGTGAGGGCTGGGAATGGTAGGGTCACCATTGCGATGGTTGAGGACTTGGGAGTCCTGCTGTATACCTAGGTAAGGAAAGTTGAAATATGTATAGCGACTTATCGCTGTAAATTTTGAGAGAAACCAGCGCTCTACGAATTGAATTATTCACTGAAAAAGGTCCAAAAACATTAATCGGTGACTATCGGTACAATTTTTGGAGTATGTAAACAGATATAGGTGATCGTATAGAACAAGGACGTCTTATTGAGCATAACAAGGCAAATAATAGCTTGGTGATTTACAAAGGTCTTTATTATGGTCTTTAAGGAAGAACAAACGAAGCTGAACCGACCTGAGTGGCGACCTTCCAGCCCTACTTACACTGCATCCTACCTTCTGACGGCATATCGACTTCCAACTTGCGGGCGGCTAAAAGCCCAAGTCGGGGCCTCATTTGAGACCCTCCACGGCGCCAATGTGTGAAGTTAGTAGAATTCTTGGAAGACCTATGAAGATTAAACTTGAAGTGGATGACGTAGCGGTTGGGGAAATCTGTTTTGGCGCTTCTCAGCCTATCAAATCCCCGACCCCTAGCTGAGGGGAAACGATCGGAGTATCGTCAAGAAATCTGATTGGTTCACCTACTGCCCTGCTAGCTAACCGGGAAAAAAACAAAGTTCGTCAAGATTCCTAAGATGAGAATATCATCTTTATTATCCCTCCCTCCGTCCCTCCCTCCCTCCTAAAAACATCCTTCTTTTACGTGAATCAATGATAGCCCAACTAAGCAATATGAAATGTTCCCTCCTTAAGATCTCCAAATTCTTTAATCCGTGGTTGAGGGATTATCTCACCGTCCATGATTCCGTGGACATAGCTAAGAAACAGAAGGTTAATTAAGCGACCAAAATACTGTCAACACTTAGTAACTTACCATTCGCCCTTCAGGTACCACATTTCAAACTTTCCTAAGATGAACGGAACTTTGCCACCAAAAAGTACCACAACATGGTCGCCTTCTCGAGCAGCAGGCGGGGCTAAGCCAAATAATCCTTTGGTTGTTCTGAAGAATCTTCGTCCGAATATTGAATATCCGATTCTCCCCCCAACACCTCCTATAAACCTCTTCATAGCTTTGGTATCATCTTCGGCGGACGGGGGAAAGTCAGATTGGAGCCAGTGAAGGTCAACGTCTTCTTGCGGGATCCGACTTCTAGAAAGAGGAGTACGTATATCATGTTGATCGTCCATCAGAATAGTTCTCCACCAGGCTTCACGCATCGACTGGCCAGTATATTGGTAATTCCCTCCCCTTGACAGCCCCGCTATTTCGTGCCATTGGGGGACAAATTCATCAGGGTCTTGTCCTATGTAAATGTTCCCAATGGACTCGATAACGTCAACATCAATCCCATCCAAGACCAATACCTGGTCATTATCCTCGACGTCAATACGGGTGGCTTCGATTCCAGCGGACGTATTATACATGGTATCGAAATTGGGACCACTGTTCTTGATGGCGAAGAATGCGATTGATCGGTAAGTGTATCTAGCACTATACCCCTGACCAAGTCCCCAATCTGGTATCCAACTGGGCCAGTAGGGCGGGATCCTCAAAAAGCGGCTTGTCAGTAGTGTGCAAACGGAGAGGATATCTAGGTTACGATATCTTCTGAGAAAGTAGATGGCTACCCGGGTATACACCCCAGTAACTGTCAAGTTATAGTCCGGTCTTAGAATCTCCCTATCCGGGTCCTGATCCGATATCAGCCCATAAAAAGCGAAGATCCGGTCCTTTGAGTTCGATACCTCCCACACAGAAAATTCAGTGAGCCATTTGAGCACCGGCTCGTCGGCAGGTTTGGGGTCTGCTATTCTCGCTGCTTTCCACACGAAATAGCTATAGACGCGCCTCACAAATATATTGAGATCATGACAAATTGTGCCCCCTAACTCCCGCATGCTTTGCTGGAAAATACGTTGAAGAGACGGCTCAATCATAAATTCAAACAACCGCACAAATTGTCTCCACGGAAGGCTGTCTTGACCACATCGGAAAATAACATCCTCACCGAGGATAAATTCTTGGACACACCAGACGCGTTTAAACCAGGGCCGTTGAACTAGAGGTAGTGTTGCCTTCAGAGATTTTGTGAGTACGTTCTTGTAATGCTTTTCATCACATCTGACGGCGCGGTTCGGATCTGGTATGTCCAGGACGCGCAATGTGTTGAACGCAGTCTTGCTAGATTCAGACTCTGGTCCCAGCCATACAACCACTCTTTTAGCCTGACTATAAATAAGACCCATCTGCTGTACCTGAGAGCTTCGCTCCTCTATGTCGTTCTGATTGATACACACGGCATCAATCCACAATACTCGAGGCTTATCAAGGTAACGAAGATTCCTTAAAGCTGATTCCAGGTTTACGGTAGCTTGAAATTGCCTTCCATCAACCGTAATAGGTCTGCGCCTGTCCGGATCACCCCATACATACGAAAGGGCTTCGTACTCGTCGCCTTTAAGTAATGTGCTACTGCAGAGTCTGCATATAATATCGTGATGTCTCTCGGCTGAAGGCAGTAATACCACAAGTCGAATAGCGGATGGGTCCTGTAGTAAAGCAGGATATGGATATGGATTTTCGTCTGGGGTATTGGTCTCTGTGTTAGCCCCGGCATCCATGTGAAGAATAATCTCCCTCGTCAATTGTATGACTTGCTGGGTTCCCCCCTCTGGCTTCTCGTCTGCGTATGTCTTTCTAACATCCATTGTTTGCAAGGGCTGCATTATGGAGTGGAGCTCATGGGTATGAAATGGCGTTATCAGCACGCCACTAAGAAGCCATGTGTCTGTTGCATCACTAAATGACCATCGAACAACATGGAAGCTATACGTTGTACACGTTGATTGTCCATCATTGATATGCCTTTCAACAACCTCTTGATGCTTCAAATCGACAGTATAGGACCTTATAGCGTCTAGCATATCTTCCCATCGTTGATCGAAGTCTTTTGGTTTAACTAGTATAGGTAGTTTCATGGTTTCGACGTGCTCCCAGAATGGGGCTGATTGCTTGAGCAAGTTAAGGGCTTTCTCTTTTTGATTGTCATCCAGGTTAGACTCGAGGAGAGAGAATTGACCAGGGGGCGATCGCAATAGCTTCGGCATTGGGATTATATTGAATAGGTAAGATTCTGATTTATGGTCTAGCAAGTACCTAGATTAATCGGAGTGTTGTTATCTAGATATTTCGGTGTAGTTGGTCTGGTATATTAGTATTGACTCTCTTCGTTGGAATTATAGACATAATGTGAATTATAAATAGTAGGTAGGTACTAGGTAGATTAGGTGGACATCGTATGCCTCGTTCCATTTCTTGTTTGAGGTATTTTCAATATAGCATAGCCTTATCGTAGTGAATATACCCCATTAAAAAAGCAAAGGCTCTTCATGTATTAACACCCTTTTATCGATACACACCTGAACAGCCATATTTCACTGCCGTGTCTCATTATTAGCACCGTGGCGCACATATGTCACAAATCAGTTTGTGACAACAGGTGCAGCATCAGAAACTCCGTCATTCCAGCCGCAAAATAAGACTCTACATAGGTACTCAAGTACTTATTGGGAGATAGTCAAAGTCTGCCTGGGCAGGAAAAGTTCCGGTACCCGAGCCTTTAATCTTTCGTCCCTTTGCCGATATCACGAGGCAGACAACATCAGGCGTTTTTAATGTATGGACAGGGTTATTTGAAGCTACACAGCATCAGGAAAGAGGCTTGAGTCTGCCTAAACACATTTTTATTGAAATACTAGTGTAAGATGGCTGTACATTTACGTCTTATACTTGTGATATATATGTGCTTATCACCTACAGCTTCTACTACGATTAACATGACACACTCGTAACCTACGTACCTACCTACTTTTTTTCCAGGTCATAAGTTACCTACATAGCTTCACATTAAACTGTAATCCTGAATTACACTCGGCATCATGGCTGAAGGCTCTAAGTCGTCCAATATACCAGCGCCAGTCCTCGAGGGTATCATGGAACAGATACGTCGAGAAAGTGTTAACTTTCGTGCGGGTCCCAATGATATAGGCGACATTTGTAGAAAAAAGACTTTGTACGAAGGCCCCCCAAAATGTACTTGCTGCATCAACTGGGTGGAACAATATCCCGAGGACACCAAGGAATCGGCTGAGGAAACGTTGGACACTAAGCATCACGCCATAGTTTGCCGCATTCGGAAAGCCCACGGTGATAGTAAAAAGCCCCTGCAACTACATTCAATCATCGTTCAAAGCCCACTCTTGAAGTCGGTTCTTGGAGGTGTCTTCTCTGGGTACCCCGGCGTCACGACTACTTTAGAGGAACTCAAATTTCAGGCACCTTTCTGGGAATTCTTCTATCGTTGGCAGGCTCTTGAAGAAGTCCTGGGTCGCCTTGAATCGGATAAACTGGAACATACGAGCCTCCTGGTAGACACATTGACTGATCAACTTGGTGATGTCCATCGCGTTGCTAAGGACCAGGCTAAGAACAACGTGATCACATATGATTTCTTGTGGTCATTATTCCCGCCAGGCTCCCTAGTCTATACTCGATTACATGATCAAGACTGCCTTTTAGAAGTGCAAAGAACGAAGTACTACGAGGGATCTGTTGAAACCTACTATTTGCATTGTATGCAGACAAACTGGGATGGCGAGAGGTTCGGCTGGGAAAGCAAAACCATAGAGATTCCGAAATTCTCCGGCACACAGTCAATCCAAGATCTAAATATATATCCTGTCGCACACCATAAGACACCTGAGGAGATCAAGTCCAGGCTACTAGAGAGAGGGAATAAGTTCGTCTCCCTCGGCGGCCGGTATCATAAGGCTTACTGTGGTATCATCCATGCGTCCAACCAAGGACCCTCTGGAAAATTCCACGTAAGTTTCCCCTCAAAAAAGCTACTAATAGATCGATATTCTTACTATTGTATTAGATAAACGAGCGAGTTGTCGTTGATGCCGAGGCATTCTCGGACCACGTGGAATCATCATCGTATTTACACTCATATGAGAAGGAAGTGGGCCTTTCAGAGCAACACCGCATGATATGCACCCCTGTTGTGAAAGCATACGGCCTGAAGACGAAATGCTGGGGTAAGTCTGGACTGAGTGAAAAATATTTTGCATTTTGTTTTATCATGGCTCACACAAGACAGGCCGGGTATACGTGGACGACATAACTGATATCCAGTGGGATCAAGATGCTTTCGATCACCTCGTGTTAAAAGATGAAACGAAGGAACTTGTTAAGTCGCTCGTCTCGGCGCAAATTAAGGAAACCTCATCTCTAGCATTCGACGATGTAGTTAAAGGCAAAGGTTCGTATGAAATTTCCTAGTAACAATAGAATGCTGACTAATAGAATGTGGAAAGGACAAGGAATGATATTGTTACTTACGGGAGAACCTGGTGTCGGGAAGACACTCACAGCCGAAACCGGTACATGAACCCCCCCCCCCCCCCCCCAATTTCCTTTTTGGTTTAAATATGTTGACAAATGCATATAACGGTAGTCGCTGAGAAGGCCCGTCGTCCATTGTATGCAGTCAGCGCGGGCGAGCTCGGCATATCTAGCCATGATGTGGAAGAGGGCCTTACCAAGATCTTTGATCTCGCTTATAAATGGGATGCCGTCCTCTTGTTGGATGAATGCGACGTATTCCTGGAGGAGCGTACTTCCGACAACCTCCAGCGGAACCAGCTAGTTTCAGGTCAGTATACTCACTCTTCTTCCCAAAGACGGCTGTGACTGAAAACTCATGGATGTAGTGTTCCTACGAATGCTCGAATATTTTCGTGGAATATTGTTTCTCACAACTAATCGGGTATCCGTCTTTGACGTAGCCTTCCAGTCGCGTATCCACCTCACGCTGCATTACAACGGCCTTGATTATGCGTCGCGTAAGAAAATCTGGGAAGTCCTACTAAAGCTTGCTCAGGCAGATTCAAGTCTCTCTAAGGCAGACCTAGACATCATATCCCAAGAGCCATTGAATGGAAGGCAGATAAAGAATGCGGTGAAAGCAGCGAAGTCATTGGCTATAGCGAAAAACGTTCCGTTGGAGATATCCCACATCAATACTGTGCTTCGAGTCATGCACGGCGAACAAAACCAAGGGAACCACCAAGGTCTGGAACACGACAGTTCGCAAAGTAAGAAAAGAAAGATCTCGGAGGAAACGAAGCCCAATGGGAAGAATCTTTAGTTGCATTGTCAATATGCCACACCATTACCTACCTAGGTATCTAGTACTATTTGAATTTCAAGCCGTTTTGCAGATTCATGGCGGAAGCCACATAAGTTTAGCATCTATCATGGCACTTGATTGGTAACGTTGGTATCACAACATTTCAGCTGGCTGCACTTTGAGCTTTAGTACACATCACTACCTACCTAGTACACAGTACATAAAACACTCAGTAGGTGCCTATCTACCTACCTAGGTACCTAGGCATGTAGATAGTAAATAATATCGTGGAGAGAAAAGAAGCTCCGTTCTAGAAACTTCCTGCTCCTTTATTGGATCGGTCTCTCGGTTTCTGTGCCTATTGCTGCATGTCTTCTGGATCCTACGCCCTCGAGGCTCTTTTTAAAATTGACGTACTACGGTGTTCTGGCAATCATGATGCTTGCTTTGAAGTATGCCATGGACTTTCGGGCGAGAAATTACACCGAACGAGAACGCCATCGGCGTTTTAATATGCACCGTGTTCATCTGGGTAACCTATCGGTCGCTCACCCGGCATCCACCACCTAGTACTCGGGCTTGAATGTGAACGGCTCGGGGAAGCTGTAGATCGAGTAAATATTAACACCGAGATGCATTCCTCGGTGAACAATGCGCCCATCAATAACTAATAGCTTGTCATCCTCTCGGTGGTATGTATAGAGCCTCGGCGATATACGCAAGTAGGTATAGACGGTCGGACAGTTGCAGTCCCTCACCGATCTCGTTGCTTGACCCAACGGTGCTACGTGTTTCTCGGTCAAGCACGTCGTAGTGACGATCCAATAAAACTCTGCTGGTGCTACGCCGACATACGAGGCCGCAGGTTGCAATATGGACATGGCTGAATATTACCGCCATTGATATATATACACTCGGGGTTGTATGTTCTTCTACAGAATTGATGAGCCTCGGAGACGGGCTGTACTCAAGCCACTGGAGAAAGAACAGCCTAACATCACGCTTTCTACCCTCACCGCCTAAAAAACAATCACCCCCCTGAACCTGACCTTCCCGCTAGTACACGCCTCCATCGCCTTCGCCGCATCTTCCAGCTTAACCTTCTCAATAAGCACCTTAACCCCATGATCCTTCGCAAACTGAATCGCCTCCTCCGAATCAAGCGCATGTCCACTAGGCCAGCCATGTATGCTCGCCCCCTTCTGCAGCAATATCCCCGTGTTAAACTCGACGGGACCAACCGGCGCCAATACCAACAACTTCCCGCCCACCCCCAACCCACCAACAAGGGGCCCAATAGCCTTCGGATTCGGTGCCGTCCCCACAATCAGTGCCGCACCACCCAGTTTCGCCAACTCCTTGACCGGGTCCTCCTTACTGCTATCAATATACTGATGCGCGCCCAGCTTGAGCGCGAAATCTCTTTTACTCTCGCCTGAGCTGATGGCGACGGTGTGGTAGCCCATCTTACTCGCGTACTGAATGGCCAAGTGTCCTAGCCCGCCGACGCCTTGCACGGCTACGATGTTGCCTTGCTCGACTTGCATCTTGCGGATCGAGTTAAACACGGTGACGCCCGCACATAGCAAGGGCGCGGTCTCCGCGGGATCGACGTCGGAGGGGACGCGCACGACGGCTTCTTCGCGAAGGAGGACGTATTCGGCGTACCCGCCGTCGTGGGTCACGCCGTTGGCGGCCGCGTTATCGCACATTTGGAACAGGCCGCGGGCGCATTGGCGGCAGGATGAGTCGTGGCCTAGGACACATCCATATTAGTCAGCACCAGGAGCAAAGAGAGTTAAAAGGGGGGTAAGGCAGCGAACTTACCTCCATGCCAAGGTCCACCAACGCGTTCACCACCCTTAAACCTCGTAATCTCGCTACCGACAGCGACGATATCGCCTACGATCTCGTGCCCTGGGATGCGGGGGAACTCGTTTCCCATGAATCCAGCAACTTCGAAGATGTCGGAGTGGCAGATGCCGCATGCGAGGACCTTGACGAGAACCTGTTTCGGTCCTGGCTGCTTTAGCTCGACGTTCTTGATTACGATAGGTTGGCCTGCCTTCTCGATGACGGCCGCCTTGAAAGTCTTTGGGAAAGACATTTTTTTTTGGGTTTGGTGAGTTTAGTGTATCGTGCGATTTGTGCTAAGTAGGTAGGGTCTTGACAGATGTCGAGAGTGTCTTATTTAAGTATGTGCGAGTTGTGTGATGAGGTAAAGACACCAACACCAAACAGGCGGATGACCAAGATATTTATCCTGAGTCTCACCAACACAAGTGAGACTAGCGAATGCCTGAACCCATCTTCATGATGTGAGATGCGGCTAATACTCAACGGTCTTTAGCAACAAGCCTAAGTCCGTCTCGGGCGGTCCGGGAGCTCCAGTAGCTCTGGCGATGAGACGCGTGAAGCAGTAGTGTAGTAGCATTGTAGATGTTGTTAGGACTTAAAGCACATATGTTCCACACCACTGTGATATCAACTATGGGGAAAATTACATAAGATATGCGTGTCATTGGACACGTTTACTTAATGAGGTAAGGTATAAGGGGCTTCAATCGCATGCCGTGAATTAGTTTGATACAATGCCCCTCTTCTTCACCATGGCTGTTTAGATTTACGCAAGCTAGGACTTAGGCGATAGTAGCTCCCGTTGCGTTATCGCGATCCCATATACGGAGCACGCGGTATTTCGATGCGCTATCTTCTCTAGTAGCTTGTCTAACGTAGACACTAGATATCTTAGAGGAGAAATCAGTAACAATCAGTAGATATCTAGATATAGCTCCGCGGAATTGTAGTCTCTTTCGGGACGGAATCAGTCCGACCTGACTAAGATATTTGGCATGGATATTGGGGGCCACGTTTGGAGGCTAAAATTTGGGGGCCGGCCGACCCGGCATAAGTCGAAGTGGATCTCGGATTTCCAGTCTACAATTCTTCCAAATCCGATGAATAATCACCCAAATCGACCCGGATTTTACATCAGCCAACTTTTATTCCGATGCTTGACATAGGGAAGATAGAGATCCGCTTTATGAAAATTACTCAATAAACAAGGATAAAGGCGACTAATGGATTTTATGACGTCTTCGCTTCCCGGTTTTTCACGATTGAAGCGCCTTCATATCCGCGGAATATGTGAAATCTGAGGCTCCTTGATTTGATTGGTCACTTAGGTGTATGTAAGGCCTGTTTAGGAAATAGCTTAGTATTACTAATCATTACTAAGCAATCTTCATCTCTTCACCCCTTAACTCCAGCTATAAAACACGATCGCAGTTATTTTGCCGCGATAATTCTTAACTCCTCAGGTATATGTCTAATGAGCTACCATAGCGTTATCGTGCACCGAGGCTGCCTAGCGCAGCCTGCAATTCTCGAATAGCCGTAGGAACATCTTCGAAGTTTAAAGCCGAGATAGCCCACTTAGCATGTTTCTGCGCCTGCGCCATCGCCATGTCGTCTACACCAGATGAATTTGGTGCGCCGCCGTACTGCTGAGCGGGGACCACCGGTACTGGCGCCGGTTGCGGGACAATCGGCTGCGGAGGTTGAGAATAATAGTTGTGACTAACTGGAGCTGCTGGAGGAGGAATACGATGGTGCTGCGGGGGCGGGACAACAGGTGGCGCGGCTGGACGATCGCGGTAGAAATCTTGGGGCGGTGCCGAAGGTGGTAGAGCCGGATCATGAGAACTGGGACTAGGTATTAATGGCGAACCCGTCAGATCGTAAGGAGCTTGTCCCGGAGCTGGCATATTCGTCGTAGAAGGTAAATCTAGGGCATCAGGCGCACTGGGCTCGTTCGGGAAGTAACCTCCCGGCTCTCGGGTAGGGGGTTCAGGAGGAGCTATAGGCGAGACCTGCTCAGGAGCCGGTCCCGACGGCACTGGGGGCGATGTTGGCTCGGATACGGGGGCTGGGAAGGTTTGATAAGTTTCGTTTTCCGCTGGATGCCGTGTTCTATTTTCACCGACGTCGGGGACGTCCTCTACAGAGGCAGGTCTTGGCTGTGCGGCCCTGATCATTTGCACTTCCGGGTCGTCAGGGTCGAGGGCCTCTTCCTGCTTAGTTTCTTCTTGTTTCGGGTTTGATTCATTAGGGTCCTTTCCCTCCTTAATAGCCTTTAGTATACGAGCAGCATTCCATTTCGCATACTTGATCTTCTCTTGCGTCTCTGCATCAACCTGTCCCCAAATATTGACTAGTTGGAAGAATGTAGCCGCGGCTTCGAAGGTGCTCGCTGTTTGTCTATATTTACTAATTAGCGGTCGCGCTCGTAGGAATACAGTCATCTGTCATGGGTATGTACTGTGTAACTTTGTTGGCTTTCAACGGTCGAAGCGCTCTGTCGAAGGTTTCTTGCGCAAATTGTTCGACGTATGCTTGGCCAGCTACGTCATCGTGGATCGCATCGTTTCCAACCTGTCCTTCTTTAATCTGCGATAATTGAAAAAACTGGTTAGGATACCGTACATTGTGAAATTGAGGAGGCTTTTTGTTCATACATGTTCCAGCTTCTCCATTAGATTCGTAGTGTATAGGTGGCAGTCATCGTCGGCTGAGTGAAGCCCTTTGCCTAAGATCTGATTTACGGCCCAATAGAAACCTGCAATATCCATATTACTCAGCATATGCGATATATATATATCGATGCGACAGAGGTAGGAGCTTACACCAGTAGGAGATGACCGGCTTCGCAGTCTCGAGTTGTGTTGCGCGCAAGATAAAAGGCGTTATGCCCGCTTGTTTTAGCTTCGCGGGTATATTTGCCGCCATCGTGAAGTTATTCTAATTCTCTTGTGAGAAGCTTAATTCGAGACTCGATCGATTAGAAAGTGTCGTGAAAGGAATCGAGTGAATTTAATCGGGGAGCTATTACGGGGTTTAATGTCGCAAACTAAATCGTAAGTTGTATATAGTCTAAACCCTACTTTTTCTGATTCAATCGTTTCCGGGCAATAAAGCGAGATCGTTGCGAACAGTATCGTCGAATGCGAGGTTTAAGTCGGAAAGATAGGTGTTAGGCAGATGAATAGGTAGAAAGATAAAACCAGCCTCCACGCAATCTTTAGCTTCCGGGTTGCATCAGGCACAATATTCAATTCCCCGCTATGCCCGCTGAAATCACTGCCCCCACTGAACTGGTTCCACGCTAGGCGGGCAGCTCGCGCCACAACCTTATCTATCTCTTATCGTTCCCGATCACTAGCCACAATCTACCCCGGATTTTCCAATTCAGCCAATCATCAGATGATCTTTCGATGGTTTTCCAACGAATTGGATCGAATTTCCACGGTGGCCTTTTGCTGAATCGAGCAAAGAAGACACCAATCATTTAAGAGCTAAGCTGAACCTCTTGTCTCCGTCATCGTTATGTGACACTGTCACCTCACCGAAGGAATGGATTATCTGTCATGTCCAAGATTTGTACGGTTATAAACTCATAAAAGCGTATGGTTTGATACCACTTTCTTCCTAGTCGTCGTCTCCCTCTGCCTAAGTTGTGAATGTGCTTCACCTAATCTTTTGCTACTCTCTATTCTCCCTTCCGTCATACGATCTACGAGACAAGCCATGCACGCCTTTAATCTTAACCCCACCACGGCCATTGCTGCCGTGGCTTTGCTATCCGCCCTACCAACAGCGCAAGCTGGCCTTTACCTGAAGAGCTCCCCCGTAACTCAAGTGGATGCAAAGAACTTTGACAGAATTATTAACAAGTCGAACCATACTTCTGTAAGTTCTTATTTCTAGCATGAAAATGTGACCAATCAAAGTAAACAGCTAACAACTTGCTATGATAGGTCGTCGAATTCTATGCACCATGGTGTGGCCACTGCCAAAACCTCAAACCTGCCTACGAGAAAGCGGCCCGTAACCTTGAGGGACTTGCTCACGTTGCTGCCGTAAACTGCGACGAGGACGAAAATAAACAATTATGTGGTATGATGGGTGTGAAGGGGTTCCCGACCCTCAAGACTGTGCGCCCAGGCAAGAAGGGGAAGCCGATCGTAGAAGATTACAATGGCCCTCGAACAGCCAAGGGCATTGTGGATGCTGTAGTTGAGAAGATCAACAACCATGTCAAGCGTGTCACAGACAAAGATATCGATTCATTCCTGTCGAATAAGAACGAGACGGCCAAGGCTATACTGTTTACTGAGAAAGGCACCACAAGCGCTTTACTGAAGAGCCTTGCGATCGATTTCCTCGATGTAATCAGCGTCGCGCAGATCCGGGACAAAGAGACTAAAGCCAACGAGTTGTTCGGCATCAAGTCTTATCCAACTTTTGTACTGTTACCAGGGGGTGACAAGGAGAGCGTGGTATACGATGGAGAGTTGAAGAAGGATGCTATGGTCAAATTCTTGGCGCAAGCCGGTGAACCAAACCCGGACCCGGCCCCAACCAAAGGTAAGGGGGAAAAGAAGAGCGATAAGAAGTCTGAGAAGAAGGACAAGAAGGCATCTCCTAAATCTTCCGAATCCAGCTCCAAGACTACTTCGACGGAATCAACTGAGTCAACAGAGTCGACCGATGTCCCCCCCGCCGAGAAGCCCGTTGAGGTTGCGCCTCCTATTCCAGCCGTCACCGAGGCAGCCAAGTTGACCAAGGAATGCTTGAACCCTAAAGCGCATACCTGCGTCCTTGCCTTCGTGCCTTCCGCCCACGGTGAGACCGCCGAGAAGGCCTTGACCAGTCTAGCTGAATTAGCAGCCAAGCATGCTCACGCGCAACGTCACTTATTCCCCTTCTTCGAGGTCCATAATGACAACGAAGTCACTGCATCAGTTTTCAAGAGTCTAGAGCTTGCCGGAGATGTCGAGATCGTCGCTATTAATGGTAAGAGGGGATGGTGGCGCCACTACGAGGGCGATTTCACCCCTGAGAGCGTAGAAAGTTGGATCGATGCTATCCGCCTAAGTGAAGGTACCAAGAAGAAGATCCCGGCTGGTGTAATTACCGAAGTTGTGGAAGAGACAACTGCGGAAGAAAAGAAGCCGGCTGAGTCGGTCGAGGTGAAGGTTGAAGAGTCTGTTAAGATCGAGGTTGAGCCCGAGTCCGAATCACCTTCCAAGGGTGCGGAGCCGACTCCCGAAGCTACAAAAGAAGCTCCGAAACATGAAGAGCTCTAAGTAAATAGCGATCTAAGGTCAGTTTAGCACTAGGTGATATTTTGATACTATTTATACCAAAATGATCATGAAGCAAATCTTCCATTGATGAAAAAGGGTCGACTTACTCGTAAGTAAATATGTCGTTGACCGTAACGCCTGCCAGATGCTATGCCTAAACCATTACCGACCATAACTCCCTCCTTAGCCCGATCTGACTTAAACATCAATATCCATAGCCATACTAACCCCCTTCTCAACCGCCCCCTCCGCAATCATCTTCCTCCCCTTCGCCTTCACAACCCGATCCAGGTACTCGCGAATATTCCTACACCCATCCGCCGCCGTAACCATCATCCCTTCCAACCGACTAACCTGGACCCTACTCTCGCACACCAAAACCGCCACCTTATCCGTCCCCCCCAACGTCCCGACCGTCAGAAACGGCAGCTCTTGCTCTTCCTGCGTGTTCAGGTCCATGATCGGATCAGCTTGCTCGTCGTTCGCCGCGTGGCTTGACGTGCTGCCTGCGGAGCAGGCTACGAGATAGTCTTCCATGGGCACGCCGGCGTCGATGAGCGCGAGGGTCGCGGCGTTGATTAGGCAGGCGAGGAGGGAGCCGTCTTGGCTGAGCACGTGCAGGGAGAGGGAGATGGTGCTGCGGGGGAAGAGGTGCGTGTGTAGGACTGCGGCGAGGGATTTGGCGAGGGTGGATTGGAGTTCTTGGGTGCGTCTGTTAGGGGGGGTCAGTTAGTAAGTAGGTAAGTATGTATGTATAGAAGGAAATATATAGAAAAGTTAGAAGAGAAGAGAAGAGAAACGTACTTATCCCCCCTGGCCCTCTTCTTCCGATCAACAGTACTAAACGGGCCAACAACCACACTGACCAAAATCTCCGCCGCATTCCCCCCTCCTCCTCCTCCACTCATCCCCCCCGCTCCTCCTCCTGCTCCTCCACCACTTCCACCAGCCCCAGAAGCAGACGTAGCGCCGCGCTTATTCTTATTCTCCTCGCTGGGCCCCGAGACCACGCACATGACCTTCGTGTTTCCGAGCTCGAAGTACGCGGACCCGTCAGCAGCGGCCTGGGTGCGGATTTCGGCGTGGAGCTGGCGTAGCTCGTTCCAGCGCCGGCCGTCGATGCGCAGGAGCGCTAGGTTGTAGGTTGATGTGTCGAGGGGCATTTTGATTGTTCTCTCTTATGTTGTTTTAATGTGCTTCCTCCTCTTTGGCTGTTCCCACCTTACTTTTCGCCTCGTACTTTCGTGTGATGTTGTCTTGACTATGCGTAAAGGGTTCCTGAGATGTTAAGGTATTGCGTGGTCGGTTGCGCGTATGAGTTGGTCGGTTCTGTTTGTAAATTCGTGTTTGATATAAGATGATGAGCTTGCGCTGAAGCTTGTATGCGTCTAGATAGAAATTTTTGGTGGGGTTCTTTCATGCAAGTACACCCCCTGTAAGGTGCTACCTGGGGCCAGATTAGCGTCGCTGTCGTTCAGCTTCAGCGTTGCTAAAAGCGGGTACACTCTTAGCTCCAAGATTAATTTTTGAGATTCGAACTAGAATTTTTAGAATATTAGGTAGTTCATATTTACAATGTTGTCAATGACTCGTAAAGTCCCTTAAGCATATGGGCTACAGAGTTTTTGACATTAAAAGCACGAGCTAATAGTAGTGATGCGGTGGACAATTACTTCGTTGAAATCCTATCAATTCAAGTTCTCTTCAGGCCTAATTCATCTGAGTGAGAGGTGAGTATACTACCCAACATATCCGTGGGTTTGCCATAACCATTGCCTAACATATAATTCCCAATTGCCAATAAGCCCTTTGCCATCCATTACTCCATTGAACGTTGCAGTTTCAATACTATAATAAGGAGGAGAATAAGAGACTACCTAGTACGTCTTGTACTACACTGCCACCATAATACCCGGATTGCCGTGTTCTATGAGAAGGGGGGCATTGAGGTCCAACGCCGGCTGCGGTTCTACTTCCTCCGCATCGGACCACCCCCTTTCCTTACCCCAAAGGATTTTCAGTCCCCTGGTGGTTACGACTTCGATCAGTCCACGCATTAGAGCCCCTGATTTCTTAACATTGGGCCATGCTTCAAACTCAATTCGTCCAACCCATGGCATCTCGTTAAGAACACTAGTAAGTAAGGCCTTGGAGAATCGTTCATAAAAGTTATCCGGCTGTCGGAATCCCTTAAAGAAGTCGTTGCCTGGGTCGCATTCGACGTATACGGTAATTCTCGTGACGTTGACACAATCCGATAGACCCAGTGCGGGATTCACTACCCAGCCTCTAGGCGGACTACTCCATCCCGGTCCTAGACGTAGTTCGAGTGAGGTGAGGAATGATCGTTGGTTGGGTTTCATGCGAGCTAGGAGGGGCTTCTTGGTCTTGAAGAAACGCCCTGGTGTCGTCGGAAATATGCGAACCGGGTGAGTGCTATAGAACAAGTATGATGCCTCCTGGTATATAGTGCGACAGGATCGGAGAATAGCTAGTTTCTGGTGGATTCTCTTGTGATTGTCGTAGTCGAGGTCGAGCACGTGGCCGATGTTAATAAAGTGGTAATCGTAGACCTTCAGACGTAGTTCGGATGGGAGATCGAGGAAACGGAATGGCTGTGGCTTGACTCGTTTTGGCTTTGGCTGATTCGATGCTGGGCCATCCAACGTAAGAGCTCCGATTTGTAACTTGGCCACTTCGTCATTGATGTCGTGTTCTGCTTCTGAAGCATAAGTCGAAGGCAAAGCCGAGCTCAAAGGAGTGGTGGCTGAAGAGATTGAAGCGACAGGCGTCGGACCTGAACCCTTAACAGCCCTCGCACCCTTCGCTACGCCGTGCTTGCGGCGCATCGTGCAGACGTTGGTTTATCGGAGATCGCAGGTTGGTTTGCTCGGAAATCCTAGAACACCTAGGTACCTAGTAGGCGTGAAAGTAGCTAGGCAAGCAACGCGAAATAAACGTCACGCGACAGTCAACGTCGGATATAAAAGGCAAAAGAAGTCTAATGTCAGGTTTACTCCTTAGTATACGTGGAGACTCGCTCCGTAGTTAATTTAGGACAATTGATGGGATCGGTGTGAAAGGTGGTAGTAGAATCGCGAGGGTGGTGCCATCGCGATTCTTCAACGAGTGACAGCCACCCTCTAGAACGCAACACTCTGCGCTGCCATTGTCGGATCAAGTAGGAAGTTGGTCGTATGCAGCGTAATTCATATGATAATAGAGATGACAAATAGGCTAAGAATCAGCGGCAGAGAATTAATAGGAAAAGAAGAATTGCGAATTGCCCCAAGAATGAGAGAGGGGAAAGAATCCGGCAGTAGACAACCGGTGGAAGAAGAGAGTACCTTGAACCTTGGTATTCTTGTAGCAACAGTAATAGTAAGTAGTATAGTAGCAGCCTGGGAAGATGAGGAGGTTGAGTCAATTCTATTTGATGATTAAATTCTTAGAATAGAAGGCATTTACCTAAGGGAGTTGGGGTTCGACCCATTGAATTGATGACATGAACATCCAATAGGACATCCAATAACGGAAAGACTGAATGGTGAATGACTGATCAAGTGGGGTTCGAGGTGTCACAGACAGTCACGGACAAGCCGGGTTTAGGCGATAAACTACACTGCTAGACCGATTTAGCTAGTGGGGTTCCGAGGCAGTTTCTATCCTCATTTAGGCATAGCTTAATTCCTTACAATCACGATATATATACTAGCTTTAGTAGAATTTTCACCATCGAAGTGAGATCATACCACGATTTCCCAGTATGAGGCAGGATGGCCGAGTGGTTATGGCGGAGGGTTCAAGTCGTACTTTCCTGACGAAAATTCAGGGCGCTTTTCCTCTGGAGCAATCCGCAGGGGTTCGAATCCCCTTCCTGTCAACAATTTACTTTTTCTCGTCGTATTAGAAACTCATATTTTTGCTTTTACATTTACGAAGTCGTATTTTTTTAATTCTACATTATCGTTCACAGTCGTTCTTTTCACGGTGCTTTATTCCCCTCAATTTTGAGGGTTTTAAATTTCTGTGTGTATGTACTCAAGTACTCAGTATTTTCACCTTATGACGTGAGGTGGGGTTCTCGCAGCAGAAATATTCCTGTACGTACTACGTGCATAGCTTGATGGTAGAACTTCGGCGATAAAATTTGGAGATTGCCAGAAGACCTTTATCGTACAAGGATTGAAGCTTTTCGATGATCTAAAATTTCCCAACACTGTGCCACGGTTCAACCTTTTCTATCCCGCGCAGTCTCGAAGGACGACCTCTAGTCTGCAATTATACCTTGCTGACTAGACAACAATTGAAAGGCCTTTGATATATATCGGTCATTCGTCCCTATTCAGCGGTAGATTCGTGCGACAAGGTCAATCGGCTGCATCCGGCAACTGGCATCATGTTGTCAAGAGCACTTATGCGCTCTGCGCGACTACCGGCGCTTTCGAGGGCAACCATAGCACATCCACCTATTTCCAGAATATCCAATCCGACGAATTCGATATGGATACGAGGCATGGCTAAGAATAGAAACCGACACCAAGGTCAAAACCGGCAATCGAGACCGAACCAACCCTCGACTGGGCCTACTCAGCCAACTCAGTCAGCTCAAGCAACTCAGTCAGCGCAACCCGCTCAACCTACTCAATCTTCCCAATCCGCCCAATCTCAGGCGCCCTCGCCGAATTCGGAGCCTCCCTCTCCCGCGAAACCTTCACAAGATGTCGAAGCCGAGTCCAAGTCAGAACCCGACCTAAGTTCTCTCCCCGACCTCACCCAAGGCATCCCATCCACTCTCGAATATGAGACAAGTGGCGCAACCGACAAAGCAGCGCTTGCCGCCGTAGAAGAAGAGACGCCCGAGGCGCAAGCCGGTGGCAGCGGTCGCGGTCGCGGAGAGCTACCTGCTTCCGCGTATGTCAGCTCAACGGAGAAGAAGAGGATGAGGCTTGCCAATTGGATGTATGCCGGATCGCTAGTCTTCGGTATCCTCGGTGTGGCTTACCTAGGCCGGGAATGGGATGATGAAGAGGCTCAGATACACACTGATATACCCAATGGATGGTCGTTCGGATTATGGTACAAGCGCATGATGGCTCGCTTCGGAGATGTCACGAGTTACTATAGCGAACCCGCCTTTGACAAGTTATTACCCGATCCGGACCCTATGTTCGAACGTCCGTATACTCTGTGCATCAGTCTCGAGGATATGTTGGTACACAGCGAATGGACGCGAGAGCACGGCTGGAGGGTTGCGAAGAGGCCGGGAGTCGATTACTTCCTGCGCTACCTAAGCCAATACTACGAGTTGGTGTTATTTACGAGTGTTCCATTTGCCATTGGAGAGCCGTTGGTTCGCAAATTAGATCCTTTCCGATTTATCGTCTGGCCTTTGTTCAGAGAGGCTACCAAGTACAAAGACGGTGAAATTGTCAAGGTTAGTTCTACTAGATTACCCCTTTCTAAGACAATGTTGGTTCGGATTACTAAACGATATTTTGCGTAGGACTTATCGTACTTGAACCGTGACCTCTCTAAGGTCATCATAATCGACTCAAAAGCAGAACATGTTAAGGCTCAGCCCGAAAATGCCATTGTGCTAAATAAGTGGACTGGCGATCCTAAGGATACCGAACTCGTCTCACTAATCCCTTTCCTTGAGTACATTCACACTATGCAATACAAGGACGTACGGACGGTCCTCAAATCTTTCGAGGGCCAGCATATTCCGACCGAATTCGCCCGCCGAGAAGCGATCGCTCGCCGAGAATTCCAGAAGAAATTCGAATCCGAGAAGAGGAAGCGAAAGAGTGGTATGGGAGCTCTAGGTGGCTTACTTGGATTGAAGCCGAGTAACATGAGCATGATGGTGCCAGCGGAAGGAGAAATCAGCCCGAGTGAAGCTTTCGCGCAAGGCAAGATGTTACAAGATATTGCGCGGGAGAGGGGTCAGCGCAACTACGAGATGATGGAGAGGGAAATCCGGGAGAACGGCGAGAAGTGGCTCAAGGAAGAGCAACAGGCTACCGAGAAGGCGCAGGCCGAGGCTATGAGCAGTATGAAGTCGTCCTTTACGAACTGGTTCGTACCTGCCAAACCGGAGGATAACCCGGCTCCTGCCGAGCCCAAACAATAAATCACGTGAATAGGAGGATAGGCATGTAACTTATGGAGGTGTATGATAATGGATAAAGAACGCTTGGGGAAAGGCGTTGAATAATCGCATCATGGTTGTAAATGGGGGTGGAGGGGTGGTTACGAACGGCGACGACCCTAACCGCTAACTACCACTACCACTACCACTACTATTATTATTACGTTACCCCGGGAAACGAGACGAAACTCTACTCTGAAACGGCGGGCATGGTTCTTGCATAGGACGGGCTGAATGAATTCAAGTTTGGGGCGAAAAACTGACTGACATCATGGATGCATTGCACACACATCACGGCCACGGCTTAAAGAAAAAATCTACTCGTGTCATACCTATGGATTTCGGGAAAGTCCTCGGTGGATTTGAAAAGATGGGGGAAATGAACGATAGTGAGGGGAGGGGAAGGAGGACGGTAGAAGGGGAATATACGCCGAGATGCAAAATGTAATCTCTGTATTATAGTATAAGTGAGCGATTCGAGGCTTTCTACCCGGCCTCGATTGCGGTGTATAGAAATCCATCCATCCATCAAAACACCCGCCCAAGTTTACTTGATTAGTGGGACTGATGTTGGGTTTTAGCATTGGAACATTATGACTTTGGGGGGGTTTTGTTATTTATTTCATGGTGAAGGAGGTCAGTTGCCTTCCGATTCTGAAATTGAATTCAACTTCACTTCCTATCGTGAAAAAATCAACGCATGTGCTAAGTAGAAAACGCCTCCATCCCAACCCGTAATTGTCTAGGTTGCTTTATCGACTGCCATATCCTTGCCTCATTGCATTAAGTGACTAGGTACCATTAAGCAGTCTATGCGCTAGACGATGAAGTGGACGACGTCGAAGTCGAAGTCGAGGTTGAGGTCGAGCTCGACGTGGTGGAGTCCCAGACGTGAGCACGGCACCACTCGCAGTTCGGGTCAGTTTCGCAATTGAAATCACTTTATAGAATGAGTTAGTATTTCATATATTCCTTCGATATTTCTTATTGTTGTAATGTTTAAGAATTACTGGGGAAGGAAGATGAGGAGGAAATTAGGTTGGGAGAAGTTGAACTTACTCCGAACTGCAAGAGCTGCAGTATTGCTGGATCTTGGTACAGTCCGGGGTGCTGCTAGCGGCCGCGAACTCGACGGCATCAGGTGCCGGAGCCTGCGTGATGGTGGGAGGCATTGCCGGGGGTGCCGCGATTACGGCACCGCAGCAGGCGAGGGCGGCCGCGAGAAGAGTTGACTGACGCATGGTGAGAGTTTGAGAGTGCTGTATTTCCGATTATGAGATTAATATCAAGTCTAAAGGGATACCTTTATGTGTTGAATGATGTATGCTGAACATACCTAGTTTGTCTGGAGTCCTTGTGGGTAAATTTTAATGGACACTCTCATCAGATTTGGAAGTGATTCGATCTCTGGCGTTTAGTGGAGGCCTGTATGAGTTGTTGAGATGAAGATCTGTGGAGGAAAATATTAAAGAAGCTCCCGGTCAGATCTGGTCTTGTCTCGGCATCAAAATTCAGGCCTAGGTGAGGTGTAGGGACTGGGATTTAAGTGCCAGGTCTATTTCATGTAAATGAATTGTATTGGAAGGCGCCGGCATCTCTCCCGCCTTTTGATTTATGTAATAATGAACGAATAAACTGAGTCACTTCTTGTCCTTTTCGACATCAGTAGTGATTCCGGTTTCTCGTTTTGTCAGACAGGAAAGTGGTTGGAATAACCATTGTGAGAAGGCACACGCGGAACGTCAAAAGCCTCGTGGCCTTCTGCCGTTGAGGCTATCACCATCTCTCATTCCGATGTCTTGGCAGGTTCTGTAGTCTCACAGAATGTCGTATGGTTGACGGCCCCTTACATTCGGGCGCTCACTCCCTCCGACCCTTGACGACATAAGGCTTTCAGGTAAGAGGTAGGTATGTTTTTCGTATCTTTGTGAAAACCACCAGGAGGTAGCTGTGCGGACACAAAGACCAAGCACGAGGCATAACTCCATCGCGCGCAATGACCTATGTTGACAAGAGCTACTGTTTACGATATAGAGGACGACAGCTCAAGTCGTACAAGTTTCAGATCCGTGATTAGATTCAAAGCGTCCGTGGAAAAATGATAGGATCATAGATAAAATATCGGCATTTCGCCTACGGTAAACTCGGCCCCGTGTCTCGGGACCGGTATTTGCTAGAGATGCCGACGTCCGAGTATAGGGCCGTCTTTATATTGTTACGCACGGATGGTAGAATGTTGTGTAACTTATGGACCTTGGATCATCTGATGTAAAGCATCCAACGGTTCTGCTACCTAACTGTCTGTCAGGTACAAACGTGAGCCCACGGGGTAGAATTTCTGTATGTTGGAACATCGTGCTACCCTAAGCTGGAATAGAACAGAGAAAGTGGTGGTGTGGAATATAGTGGCTGCACTGATCGTGGGTACCCCTTTTAGGGGGTTAGGTCCATTCGTGGGGGGTATAAGCCACCTTAGGAGTTCGGCCCCCAGCTTCCAGCTTAAGACATCCAAATCTATGGCAATAATTGCGAGCTATAACTGTCAAGAACTATTAGACTTGAGTAACTGAAGTCTGTGATACAAACAGTGGGTGCTCAAACCTCGATCATGCCTAGATCTAAATCTTGATCTGGTAGAAAGTTGATAGACCTGGAAATTTTGAAAATAACGCAGAGCTTCGATGGCTTTCGCCCGCCCTGTATCCCGTGTACTTATATGCCGTGTAACGAGCCATCAGCGGCCTATACCCCCAAAGCCTAAGCTTAACTCTCCCATCAATCATCCGTTGGGGGCTTACGCTGCCTATCTTGCTATTGGATCTACTAAATGCACGTACCCGCACCCTAGTGAGCAGATAGTCAAGTCTCACGCCGATCATGTACCCTACCGTCATTGATGGCTGGATTTTGTGGGCGTCGGCGGGAAATCGTTTGGTATGGTTCGAGGGGAGTATTCCCAAAGGTATCCTATTTTTTGAAGAATCCAGCGTCGTCTTTTCATACATGTCTCTACGTGATACACCTCACAGAACCAGCCATATTCCGCAATATTGTAATCATGAAATAGTCATGAAAATGCCATTTTTCGATTAAGCCCACAACTCCAACCCCCATTTATCTCACTGTAGACGCGCGCCTCCAATAGTAACCAATAACCCCCCGCCTGAACTCCCCAAGAATATGTGCAAAAGCCGAGAGTCTAAGTGTACAATGTTGATCCCATTTATACCGCGCCCCATATCAGTTGCCGTCGTATAGTACATTCATATCGTCAGAATACGCGATTCCCTGATGACACCACGCTCCCTGCCGCTCTCCGCCATGCTTTCGCCAGGTATTCCAGACAGTCCCTTATTCCTACCGATATGGAGAAGGCAGTAGCACTTGCCTCGTGTACGTATATTAGTGACATATGGGGCAAGTTCCCCTGGAACATAGACTGTTGAAGGTCTAGTCCAAATCATTTATTTCTTTAATTTCCAAAATTTGGGCTATGCGTAGGTACTATCTTTCAAGCACCACTAACCCCATCTGAGAAAAGCAACAATGGCCACGGCATTGCGGCAGTGGTTGTTGCTGGTGTGCCATTCATGCTGACTCCTAGACCCACCGCAGTGCCATCGACATTTGCACCGGGTCTAGGATCGGAGCTACCCAGTGACATCAGAGCATTGGCGCTGTATCTGTCCTGGTTATCCACGATGGCGGCAGTCCAGTCTTGCCAGGTATTTCCTCCCGATGACTGTTGTTGCCGCCACATCATCTGTGCTGGCTGCGTCATCTGAGTCGTCTGTGTAGCGAACGTCGTAAGTGGATTGTGGTCCGGCGTATGGACTTGTGCCTGTGAATGTGCCTGTGCATGTGCCTGTGCTTGTGCTTGGACGTGCGCGTGAGCTTGAGCCTGCGCTTGAGCGACAGCCACTTGTCCGGCTGCTTGTGCGTATAGGAAGGTGTTGTTCGGATCGTAAGATATAGCATTTGTTGCATGCGAATTCGAGTCTGGGTATGAAAGAGGAGGATATGTCCCAGACTCAGGTGTAGCTTCTGCGTAATAATTGCTGCGCGGTGTTGCGATGACGTGGCTTGTTGAGCCGTTCACCGTTTCTGTATCGTTGTGACTTGGAGTAGGATTGGGTGGTGGAGGTAAGTTGGTATAAGGTGGCGAGTGAGGGGATTGTTTGAGCATGTCTTGGGATAATTGTGGTTGCGAAATAGGATCATTGGCCTTTTGAAGTTGAGCATGCTCTATCCAAGAGATCGTACGGTCTATTATAGATGATACTGCGTCGTGAAGGCCCATACCGCAGCCTAAGCAGAAGTTACTCCGTTAGTGATTAATAATTTGAAGAAACAATAAGAGACTCACCCATGAGACTTCCAGTTTCAGACAGGATAATCAACCAGAGATTCATATCCGCACGAAGAGTTTGCAGTTCGGCTGTGCTTATATCATGTCGTCTTTCCCAGTGTGCGACTAGTGTAGAGAATATTGCAGTGCAATATACCGCAAGACAGTACCATGTCGTATCGAGAGACTTTAATCTATATATTTCGTGTAGGATTGAGAGTAGTTTCTTTGCTGTTTCTTCACATATCTTGGTATTTTCAGCTATTAGTTTCGGGTCATTTGTTATGCAGGCAGCCGGGTGGCGCAATGTAAGTCCTAAAATGTTAGAGATTAGCATATGCCTACCTAACTAGATGGGGGAGTTGGCTTTATTTTCTGGCATGAGTTTCGATGCAGAAATAAGGATGACCGATAGGTGCTGATAAGTAGTAACTTACTGAATTCAAGTGCCATGTAGTCTGCGTATAGGACGAACATAGAATTATGCTCGATTTGTCCCGCGCCTTTAGGTCTCAAACCGGGAGGGAGATTTTCCTTCCAAGCTTCTAATTGTTCTTCGAGGGCCTCGATGACAGGAATATATCGACTTGGATCCCTTTTCGCTGAATATACGTTGGCAAACATCTCAAGGAATAATGCGGAAATCTTGAAGGCAGCAACACCGATCTCGTAGGAACACGGAAGTGATCTTGTGGTATCAACCCCATCATCGGATAGGAGTTCATCGGCTATATTCTCCGGAAACTCGCAATCAATGTCTTCTAACCGAATAGACATGGGTCGTCCCATTCGACCGTTCAATGTGACGACTGTCGAAAGAAGGGCCCACCACGTCCGTTTTCGAAGTTCATTCTCAAGATTAGTTTCTTCGCTTGGCTTCTTCCAGGCGCGGTGTAGACCAATTTCGATAGCGAGGCCGAGAGTATAAGTGCTTAACATATTGCTAGTATTAGACTTCGGGAATCGCATTGTATGCACACAAAGCATGGTTAGAGCCTGTATATCATAGAAAGTTTTGGATGTGGATAAGTCAAACCACTTGCTTAAAGCGTAGTGATAATGCTTATTCGATAAATCATTCAGACGGGCCCTCTGCTCGGGGTTTTCCCGGTTACGGAATCCGTACTGGAGATATATGGAAGCGAATACTAGATGAATCTTGGTTGTTTCAGCCACGGTGGGCTTGAAATTAGGGTCATCGTAGAGGCGTGCTAACTGAACAACACGTTTAGTATGAAATTGAGCCAAATAAAATGTCGAGATATATAAATCTGGATAGTGGAGTATACTTACGAGGTTCATGAATGTAGGCTTATGTAAGACTGGATGGAAAGGATAGACCATCAGAAAATACCATTCAGCGTAGGTGAAAGCATCGGCTCTGGGTGGATAATCGACGTGGACTGGAGGATTGATATTCGCGACGGACCGTAACATGGCATGAACGGATTTGTTGTAAATAGGTGAATGTGCCGGAGCATCAGGGGAAGGTTCATCCATGTCCGGGACATCAAAAGACCCAATATCTATAGTGCTCCCAAGAATCGACAGAGTAGTGCCCTTAATGGAACTCAGAGGAGCTTGATCCGCACCGACGCCTATGTGAGTATCCGCTGATCTGGGCTCATTCGACGAACGTAATGTGCTGGAGAAGTGTATGTTCGGAGGCCGATATCGATCTTTCGCCCAAATTGACGGCCCATGCCCATGCTGCGATTGGGACCATTGAGGTTTCCCTATAGAATCCGGAATTTGACTAGTCATACTAGCAATGCCTCCGTCGGAAGTAGGATTGTCGACCGGTGTCGAGGATGAGCGGAAGGGTTTGATTTCGACGCCATTCTGTTGAAGTAGCTTTTCTAAATCGTGTATATGATTTAACATATCCCTCTTTTCACGTTCTAGTTCTTGCATATATCCTCTTCGCTCCGTCCGACCAGTGACTCGGTCCGTCACGTAACATTCGAGGTTTTGATTGATGCAGTGGGAGCAGCCTTCGGGTAAAGCATCGCAACGGATCTTACGAACCTGAAGTAAATCGTGTTAGATCAGGATATGCAGAACGTTATCGGGCAAAAATAGGATGTGATTGGCGTGGTTGAACTCGGCGAGGGACAATTGTTGGCGACATAATGCGACGATCAACGAATAATTTCCTCCAATATTTCCGTCCCCGTCTTCGTGTCTTTTTTTTTCCCTCCCCACGGCACACAACACACAACACACACAAATACAAACACATTGTCGGATAAAAACCAAACATACCTTACACCGATCGCAAGCCTGTCCAGTCCTCGTATACGATTGAAGTTTACTCTTGACCACGCTAGAGAAGTCATTTGGAGCGGCGCGGTCACGATCTAATCTCGGCAACTTGCATTTAGCTGTACCGTCGGGAGAGTCGAGGTCGGTAGCTTCACCAGGCCGTTTGGGTGGTCGGCCTGGAGGCATGGCGACACGAGGCTGGTTTTTGGCGAAAAGGCCGGTGAAATGGTTTGTAAGAGTGACCGTTTTGTTGGCGCACAATGGATTGGAGCTTGTTTCGCGACAAATGAGAAAATGGAGTTTCCCGAAACCTTAAAGGTCGGGAGTCGGGATGGGACTTGGGGCAGTTTGGGGGACGGGACGTCCTTACCTAATAGCTAAATAATAAGCTCCAGCTACTCATCAGAACCATAAAATACCATTGAAATATCTCCAGGGCTTCAGGGCTCCAGGGCTTACCAGGGCTACTAGGTGCTAGCATCTATCCGTCTGGGTACCCCCCCAGCACTTACCCAGCCAACCCAGCAACCCCAGCCAACCTTAGCCTAGTACCCAGCCTGCAGCAGTAGCAGCAGCAGCCAGCCAACCCGTCGACCCTGCCAACCTTGAACCTACCAGCCTACCAACCTACCAGGGCACTCCTACCAGGTACCCTAGGGCTAAACACGCCCACGCGCTAACCTTAGAACACGCTATATCTACAACTGGAACTGCCTATACGCTCCAGGGTTAAGATAAGGATGTACGTAAGGTACAGCGCCTGGGAAGGCACAAGAAACACAGAAAGAGGGTACGTACACGGACTTTTAAAATCGGCCATGTAACTTAAGAGCTTAATTCGAATTAGTTCACACTTGGGTTGCTTGGTTCTAACTTGGTTCTAACACAGCCTTCTCCAACTTGAAAAAATTGTGTGGGTTCGAGATTCGTAATTCTTTGACCGGTACCGTAATAAGAAATATTCGAGTTCAGGACTCAAGATTCAAGGCTCAAGGCTCCGGGGCACGACAGACTATCAGGACAATAGAATCATACGAATGTCATATGAACGACACAACTAACAAAAAAAAAATCGGAACCAACCGCACGCTCGGTCCTGATTTCAAAAAGCATATCGAATTATTGAGATCGGACTGGGGACACACACACAACCATCGAACCCATTGAACCCATCGAACTGGAATTGCTGGAAGATGATTAGACGTCTAGTCGTCCCGAGGAACTTCGATTGTTACTTACCTAGTAGGTAGGTGATAAAGTAAGGATAAGTAAGGTACTATCGGGGCTATCGGAGTGATTCCTTGTCTTATTCGTCATTCGCTACACAACTATTGGACCCTCACACCCCAAAGACCCTCCAGAGACGACGAGTCCTGTTTCTGCATAACGCGCCAGGACGCAAGGAGCATCAGGAGTCAACTTGGTTGGACGACTATGTCCGAAAAAAGAAAAGCCGATGAACATTCGAGCATTATGTGTCGGCAGACGAAGCCCCCCAAGCCCACTTCAAAGCCCCCTATGCCATATTCATATCGAGCTAAGCTACTGCTGGAGACTGGAGTCAATCTCGCAAGTTTGGGGAATCGAGCTCTTTGATAGGGAAATGGGAGCGCGAGCGGTGAAGCCGAATTTTATTATATCAAGAGAGTAATTTAACTAACTGCATATAAACTGAACACGTATACGGTATAGAGGATAAAGTCGAGTCGAGTCAAAGCAAATCAAATCAAATCAAATACAACAACACCCAGGATAGGTATACCGACCTAAGCACAGTCGCATAATGATAGTCCGCAAGACTTGGAGGATGGAAACATTCGAAACAACGCACACTTACCTAAGCCATGCAGACTAAACTAGCACGGCTACTCTGTTAGGGTCCTATGTAGGTGCTAGGAATCCATCGCCCATTCTTTAAGCTAGACAGGCTACCACAAGTTACCCACAGGCTAGACAAGCTAGGGCAAGCCTGGGCAAGCCTTGTCGACCGAGGCTTGGCGGATGAAATCTCGACCTAGACCGCCCGTGGACCCGGCCGATTTACTAATGGATATGAGGCAACCCTGGTCGCGATGGGCATGATGGGGTTTCTAGAAGGATGGGAAAGGATGAATAGAGTATGTAGAAACGATGGAGCCGATGCAAGTGCACGACAGAATAAGAACTCAAAACAGCCTATGACGGCAGATAACATATGACATCCATGAACCTATGCACATGCGTGGGAGTGACAGGACTTTGACAAGACATTGACAGAAATGACAAAATGAGTCTATTTCGTACTTTTTCGTACTTACCGGCAGTGTCACACCCCCTTCTACCCCTTTTATTTTTTTCTTAATTTAGTACTCGCTACTCGTATACATAGGTAGTAGTATATTGCTATTTTATCCATTATATACTCCGGCTGTGTTAGTTACGTAGCAATAAAGCTGGCGCAGCAATACGAGTTTCCAAAGATTACATACCCATCCAACCCGTCAAGCCCGCCCGTCAAGCCCGTCGCGCCCGTCGCAAGATCCGCCGGCTCCGCACGCAGCCCTAGATTTACATTGCTCACATACTAGGTAGTAGTAAATCAATGTCTATAACGATAAAGATTGCGGGAACAGCGGATGTGGTGGCGTAAAGATCTTAATGAAAGACGCGGGTGAACCAAGCAATTGGGTCTTGCCCTGCATATAAACAACGCGACACAATTAACTTTGCCGTCCCTTAATTTATTTGGCACTTGGTATCTTAAAGAAAGGACGGTAGGACGGGAGGACGGAAAACATGGGATCCCGTACCGTCGCGATGATTAATTGTTGGCGTTGACTTTGTACGCCGTAGGAATCTTTAGTATGGATGCTGGTATGATCTCCAGGGCTAAGGTTACGCTGAATAATATCCCCCAGGACCCCTGAATTCAAGGGGTCTCTTGGGCTGGGCAGGCTGGGTTTTTGGGGGGTCTCCACTATTATAGGGAATACTGGGAATGATGAAATTATGACTAACAGCTGATAGCCGCCGATAGCCAGCTGCCTGTCATGCCCCTCTATACCCCACTAGAATCTCGAATCTTGAAACCCACTATCAATCTTCAATGAATCCTACCCATACCATCGACATCTTTCGCGACGACTAGCGACTTGGAAAAAGACCAATACATTTCCTCTTAAGTGTAATTAAGATCATATGGTAAGGAATCATTCCGAATCATTCTATCAGATAATTCGGATAGCCTATTAATCAGCCATGGCTTCTCCGGAGGATGGCAAGACGACGCAATCGCCAGAAATCCTAGAGACGATTCACCTGGAACATGTCCCGTCATCCCACACAGTCCACATCGGCCTCTTCAAAGATGTCACCAATGCCGAGTTCCTGCAAAAACAATTACTAAGCCGGAATTCCGAGTTCGAGTACGCCTTCATCGATGCCACTTCCGTACGTTCCATGTGACCCACCCTCCGGCCTCCCCGTGAATCCCTAAACTCATCACTTTGTTAGGTAGTATCCCGTTTCCAGATCCTGGCCGCTGTCTACAAGGCTATAACGATACAGATGAGCGGGACAATGAAGACGCCGAATATCCACTCGGAGATCGTGTGTTCACTAAGTCCAAATAACAACGTGGGTGTCTCATAATTCATGTTTCTCTTCACGTCTCGCTTAACACTTAACACTTAACTCATATATCTCCTCCCACGTCATTGACACACACAACTAACACGTGCCCCCAAAGATCTCCGAAGCCTACCGCCGCTTCGGCATAACCGCCACCACCAACGCCCTCATCATCATCAAAGTCCTCATCACCACCCCATCCACTCCTTCATCATCATCCACCCTCACCCCTGCCACCATACAACAACACCTCCTCACCCACGTCCGCGGTACCCCCACCCCCCTCACAGACGAGATCCTACAATCGTCTCTCACGGACTGGGGAAAGGTGCGCAAGTATTATAAGCTAAACGGCGTGAATTGGCTTGATTCGATTAAGGATGAGAAGCTGAAGAGGGGGGAGATGGAGGTTTTGGTGTTGGAGGGCATGGCGTTGAGGGGGTTGTGATTGTTTCGCGCTTTACTGAGGTATATACCTAGTATCTAGAAAGGGCCCGAAAAGTAGAGGCAACTATGGGATATAAGTAAAAGGAATGAGAAATATGAAAAATATCTATGAGGGATATGAGGATCTTAGATGAATGTGAAATATGCATGAGATATGGAAAACATAGGAAGCGCGAAAGAAAAGGAGACCTATGGGCAATTACCAGACCTGCATAGGTACTACCTAGTAGGTAGAGACTAATTTTATTTTATTTTATTAATTCTTAATAGAAATAAAAATCGCGACATTTCCTTCTTAATTTCTACTTGAAGAAGTCTGTAGACTTAAGTTTATAGTCATGTAGCAGCAGGTATCTGCATAATTATAGATAGTTCATATCGTAATTCGTTTCATTTCTCTTATATCGCGCGAGATCTCTTTGGACCTTCCAATGGCGCGCGTATTTCCCTAGGGTATTAATCTGCACTTCTCCCTCTCCCCCCCTTCCCCTTTTTTCCTTCCTCATCATCAGTCTCCCTTAGGGTTGATTATCTCTTCTTCCTTTTCGTCCTTTTGCCCTTTTTCCTCACACTAAATACCTCACTTTACCCCACCCCACCTCAAGCAGCAAACCCCAAACTCCGCCCAACCCTCCTCTTAACCTCCGCCCACATCGCATCCCTCCCACTCCTCGTCCTAGCCACCGCATCCCTATTCTCATGCGCGCGTCTAAGCAAATACTTCATACACTCCCCCGTAGTGCCCCAAACGATATACTTATACGCCTTCGGCACATCGCCCTTCTCCTTCACGAACCCCTCGCACCCCTTCGACGCGCACACCAGCTCGCAGCTGATTTCATCCGCCATCCCCTGGAGTTGCGCGATAGCCAGTTCCGTGTTGCGGTCCGCGGACGGACTGTCCCTGATGGCGCGGGCCTTGCGCACGGATTCGAGGTTGTGCGATCCGAGCAGGATGCTTACGTGAGGGAAGGGCGTGCTTGGGGTTTCTGTGGGTGCTTGAAGGGTTGGGCCCCATTGTCGGCAGATAAGGCTTTCTGTGATTCCGTTGTAGGCGGCGTCTGTGTCGGCTTTGGTGTCGTGGATGATGTGGCGAGGGTCTGCGCCGAGGTAAGCACCACGCACGAGCTTGACGCCTAATGTGAAGCCGTCCTTAGACGCGATGGCGAGGTGCGAGGCTAGGGTCGAAGGTGTTGATTTCAGGTAGGCTTGGTATGTGCCGTAGATGATTGCGTGACCAGGTGTCTTGTTGTACTTGCGTTGGTATTCCAAAGTCCAGTCATCGATGCCAGCCTGGACCGCCATCTGCTCGGCGTCGAAGAGTAGAGGGACATTCCTTTCGGCAGCCAGGTTGCAAATATCGTCGATAGCTTTACGTAATTCCTTTGGCGGCGGCAGGCGGTTCTTTAGAGCATATAGTGCTTGTCGTCCCGCGCCGCTAAACTTCAAGGCAACGAAATCGCTGGGTCGCGCGAGCCGTACCGTTTCCAGGGTACCAGCAGCCCATGGACCTATCTCGTTGCGTACACACTCCTCAACTACAGGGCCTGAATCACATGCCGACAGGTTTTTTGTTTGCGCTTCAGTGAGGACGATCTCGCGGGCATAACCCAGGATAACGCCGGTAAAGCCGATCTTGTTTAGACCGTCGACGGTGCGGCGAACCTCGAGCGCATTCTCGCCGGCGCAAAACTGGGCGTAGAATGTCTTCT
Source organism: Annulohypoxylon moriforme (assembly GCA_022695765.1). Taxonomy (NCBI): domain Eukaryota; kingdom Fungi; phylum Ascomycota; class Sordariomycetes; order Xylariales; family Hypoxylaceae; genus Annulohypoxylon; species Annulohypoxylon moriforme. Next base: position 78,806 of record MU403144.1, on the reverse strand, counting down.
TGAGGAACCATCGTAGTAGAGGATTTTTATCCGGGTTGAAGATCGCTCGAGGGGAGTGGGCGAGGACGTTCATGATGGCTAGAGATGGAGGGAGTAGGACCGGCGAAGACGATATGCTAGTGCTGGCCAAATTACGTAGCACCGTTGACAAAGGAAGAACGGATAGAGGCGCCGGCTTAACCATCGGGGGCGATTCTGGTATGATTTGTGTGGGAAGAGGATTTACTGATGATACGGTAGATAATGTAGGTTGATCTGCGGGAGGCGATGATCTTGTTGTTGATGAGTGTATTTGTCTTTTCCTCGTCGACATAGCTACCATTGTTGCAGCTATCCTTAAATTCTGGTTGGTGCCATAGCGACCTATGGGATAAAGGCCGCATTGTGAGTACCTTATTGTAGCTAGAGAAACTGGTAGCAGGGACGACCTGCTCAACGCCACTGCTTGTACCATTATCAGCGTTTTGCGGTACCGCAATGGCACTAATGATACTGATAGGTTGATATGCTGAATAGATATTAGGGGGGTAGGTATGTATGACTAATCTGTGCTACGGAAAGGTATAGGGTGTAGGGAAGGTGAGATGTGGAATGTGAGGTATAGAATCTGATAGAAAACTGCTCAGGTGGATGAGAAATATAGTCAATAATAAAGAACAATGGAAGGTCCAAGTATGAGCACGGGAGTGGGAGGCTATACTTTTAACTATCGAAGGTTTCTACTACTGATCATTCTGAGTGGCATCTTTATCTCCGGAATCGCAACGGCCTCAGCTGCACTGTTATGATGAAAGCCGACAGGGGCGCATCGTACGGCATCAAGAATCGCGTCGAGAATGGCGAACCGTCCACACGAATGCCCGATATTCCAATCACGACTCGATGTTCATGGCGATACTGCAGGACCAATCCACCGGGAGCTCTTATCGTAGATGATCACGTGGACCCACGAGTCTGAGTATGTTAGTATGCCGCAGATAGCCGTCGTGCAAAGAGGTAATAAAATGGTGCCATTGTCCAATCAAAGACAAAGCCGCAGGATAGCGGCATTGGCGGGACCCGAAAGATTGAGCGATAGCTTGAGCCTAGCGCGCTCAGTCGACCGAGCAGTCCCCCTGGCACGGTATTGGTTCTCATCTTTTCTCTACCTAGGTACCTAGGGTAGCCTCTAGTCAGAGTCCGGTCCGGCTTCCTAAGGATAACCGAATATAGCAAGAATAAGCCGCGCGTAAATTCTAAATTTCTCAGCGGTTCGAGGCCTCTCATTAAAACGTGGGGTATTCAGAGCCAAGCCGAATTGCTCGGTCGTGCCGCATTGTTCATGGTTCCTTGCAAAGTTGATGCGATGATGGCCGAAAGCGCTAATTCAAAATAATGGGCTATTGAGTAATCTATAACGTAACTTTTCTCGCGAAAGCCACGTGCCACGATGGTTAATTTCCCACTATATCTTGTGATTCTATCCCGTGAATACCAAATTTCGTTGAAATTCGTTGGAATTTGTGGCGGCGATTTTCGCGAGGCTTTCGATATTTCTGTCATATCTTAAAACCCCGCAATTTTCGAGGTTCCAAGGTTGGCTGTACGTCGAACTGTCCGTCGCGGTTAATGCGGAAATTCCATGCGGAGTCTAGTAGTTGCAGGTGTCCGAGTGAACCGGTTGAAGATAAGGCTGCATGAAACTTTGAGTTCCTTAGACACCATTCCGGCATTAAGCGGATACAGGGGGAGTTATGGGTTCCTTTTAATTCGTAAGGCCGATGTCATATTCTCACGTCGTTTTCTCCTCAAGTTGAGTGGCCTTTCCGATATGTTTTCGGATAAACTCGACATAGCCAACAGGCCGGCCTTTGGCAAGAGAGAGCAAGTCTTGAACGGCACCATATGCAAGTCCGAACTTCAGACCTTTCCTGGCCGTCCTTGCAGTCTCGGCAGCCGAAAATCGATCTGCATTGGGAGTGATTAGTATGATGCTCTTATGACGGCGACAAGGAATGTGATTCAAATTAGAATTGAAGGGACATACTCCAAAAACTGAAGCCGCCAGCTACGGCTAGACTGGCCATGACAGTGCTGAAAAGATCCTTGGTTCCTCGATAGACATCAAACAAGTTCTCGGCGCAAAACATAGCAGTGCTTAAAACGCTAAGCCTTGCACCGACTTTTAAACCCTCCTTGAGCCCACCTAATGCTAAGTGATAATTCTTGCTCTTGTGGTAGAGGTACCATCCCATGGTAGATCTAGGAAGTCGATGAGCATTTTCGGCTCTAAATCGTAAACCTGCTGTCTTACTTCCGTGCGCCAGGCCTAACATCATACCTACACCAAAAGCCGTCGTCGCAGCAGCTGGTATGCGTAATAAAGGCGGGATAGACAATCGGGACTCATTCCATATTTGAGTATATTCTTCGCGGGTAGGGGTCCATGCATGCCTGACCTCTTCGTCAGAATCTGCCATCTTCAATTGCGCTATAGCCTTTGCGAGCTATCGCAAAGGTGAGATTCATATATTATCTCAAAATTCTTGGAGCTAATAAACAATCGATGAATTTAATGTTCCTTGTAAGTTTTAGTGGAATGTTGAACGACATATGCCACTTCCATAGAATTGGATTCAATAGTTGTACCTGCCAGCTCACCTGAGCAAAAACTGAAGCTTGGAAGCTTAGACCACCTGCTTACATAATTCGGAGTTCGCAGATCAGCGCATGCGGGCACTTTACGCGAACACGTGCCGCCGTGTCTACTTGGTACAATTATCTTGCAAGCTCCATCCTTGCATCCCGCCAAATGCCTGAGGACGGTACAAATCGCGTTTTAGCAAAACTATTTTGAGAAATCCAACAAGACCGACCTTGGAACCTCGAATAATCATACCCATTCATTTATTTGGAGGAAGAACGCTCGCCGGTTAACACTATGGTAAGAAATCTAATGCGTCACCCTGCTTTTACTATATGTTTGGGTCTCTAGCCTAAACGAGACAACATGTATATTTTCATGCGAATACCCGTCTCGGCGGCGCATAGAGGACATCATTTACGACCAGTCACCGTCCGATGTCGCTAACTTACATATAGGTAAAACGGGATGAGCTGAAAGACACCGATATGTCGATCAGTTTCAAGTATGGTATCCATACCATCTTCTTATTTATCGACCCTATGAAACCTTTTTCCGACATAGCAGAAGAGTTGCTGGAGGTCTTGACGGAGCGCTATCCTAAGGGATTGACGTCCTTTTCGCTGGAGAGAGGACAGTCGAAGATTGAGCTTCCGGATGATCCTCAGCAAATCGAGTTTGGTCTACTTAAGAAAGCAAACGATCTCAACCAAGGCTGGAATGCTCTAGATTCCGCCAAAACCCAAACTCCCATGGATGTAGGCCTTGCAAACACCAACGTCATGGCGTTTACTTTCCGACCATCGGATGCAGACTCAGACTATGAACCCGAATTTCAAGTTGACGTTCCTCAATTTGAGGATCCTCCTGCTGAAGAGTAACGAAAGCGTCTTGCGGGCATATCATGATACACGACTCGATGACGGGTGGCAATGAAATATATGGATGGTTACGGCTATTCTGAAGAATGATTTCGGAATAAGGTGAGCTTTCTAATCTTAAAAAGAAAGCTGGCTGGGAGGACCGTAAGATGAAAAGCCACTATGACTTCATCAATCATTTCCAAGATACATCACGTATCTACATAGATACTTCAGATATCTAGGTGGATAGCTTTTCATAGCACTCGTCTTAGGTTACCTACTACAATCGCCGGCAACCTATGAAAACATGAATGAATAAAACACAAATAAAACTACTGTCGTCCTTTAGAAGAATCATGAATTGTTTGAATGTTTGGATGCAATCATATGTCAATTCGTATCGCTAAATTTAGCGATTTCCAATGCCTGCATGTGATACGATACAGGGTCCCAAGCCCGCTACTATGCACCTATAAAGTCCGAGAGCCGACGCTTCTATTTAGTGGATCTAGCTGTGGAACCCCCTATCGAACCCCTATTTTCTGTTTGTAGCTCTTCCAGTAAGATACAAGACACAACAAGGATTCCACAAAATTCCGGTTTCTTCTTCCTTCTAGATTCCGTTCACAAACGACGATGCTCCAAACGTTGCAAATGCTTTCCTTTTTCTTTTTCAAGTGCCAATTTTAGGTACCATTCGTTTATTACCTAACGGCTTCGGCCACATGCCGTCGTCTACATGTCCCCTGCGACTATTCTTCGCAATGTTTTGCGAGTCCTCATCCCGCTCTGCATAGCTTCAACTGTTTATCTGTATCTTTATCCCGTCTTTTTAGGATGCGCGTTTCCGCTTCCGCCGCAAGAGGCCAACAAGACCGAACCTGAGAGCGCTGCCGCCGCCTTTCAGAACACGCTACGACAGCATGTTATTTCTTCAAGCAATGTGGCTCCATTCCGACTTCTCGCACTGGGCGATCCGCAACTCGAAGGCGACACTTCTATTCGAAATTACAACCGCGAATCCTTCCCTCACTTGACCTGGGCTATCCGCCACCTTACCTACAAGACCGATCACCCGTCTCTACGTAGACGTTTGCGACAGGTTGTTCACGATATTGTAGATGTATTCTTTGACGATATTCCCGATACGGCCGAGTCGATACGCAAACGCATAGATCTATTCGGAAACGACTTCTACCTAGCTCACATATACCGAACGCTACGATGGTGGGCTAAACCTACCCACGTCACCGTACTCGGAGACTTGCTCGGAAGCCAATGGATCCGGGAACCTGAATTCAACCGGAGAAGCACGAGGTTCTGGAACCGTTCGTTTAAAGGGGGCGAACGTGTCCCCGACGAAGTGGCGGCGTACCCTGCGGACGAATACGAATTAGCCGGGTTACTCGGCGTCGAGGACGAAAATGCTGCAGCTTGGCGAAGCAGGATCATTAACGTCGCAGGTAACCACGACATCGGATATGCGGGCGACCTTACAATCGAGCGACTAGAACGATTCGAACGTATGTTTGGTAAAGCTGCCTACGAGCTACGATTCGAACTTCCTATTCCTGACCCAGCGACCAACGCGACTATTTATGATCCCGAAAAGAATCCCGAATCCGACCGCTTGCCCCCTGAGCTCCGAATCGTCAACGTTAATAATATGAATCTCGATACTCCGGCTGCAGACCAGAGTCTTCAAGATAAAACGTATACCTTCGTAAATGACGTTATCAACACGGCTTCTGCTGTCGAATTCGCCGGCCATTTCACGGTGGTTCTAACGCACATCCCGTTATACAAACCCGAAGGAATTTGCGTCGACGCCCCCTTCTTTAGCTTTCACTCCGGTGGCGGTGTTAAGGAACAGAACCAACTCTCGGCGGACGCATCTCGCGGGTTCTTGGAAGGTATCTTTGGATTAAGCGGTGACCCCAACGCGCCGGGACAGGGTAGAGGACGGAGAGGCGTTGTATTAAACGGACACGATCACGAGGGCTGCGATACATATCATTACATCAACCAAACGGAGGGCGAGGAGCGTCAATGGCGAACTACTCTATGGGAGACTGCAAAGACGGACAAATATCCTGGGAAACCGGGTCTTCCGGGCTTAAGAGAGATCACTGTCCGGAGTATGATGGGAGGATTTGGAGGCAATGCCGGATTGCTTAGTGTATGGTTCGACGAAAACGCCTGGGAGTGGAGGTTCGAGTTTGCGAATTGCGCTTTGGGTACCCAATATCCTTGGTGGTTTGTTCATATAATCGACCTCATCGCCGTTGTCGTACTTGTGCTTTACGGCATCTTTCAGGCGCTCGCTGCTGTGGGTTTCGACTTCGAGGGACGGCCAAAGATTCCTGTGCCTAAGATCGAAATTACGGAGCATGACGACGAGCCCGCAGAAAAGACCGTTCCCGTCAGCAATGGTGATGCTAAGAAGGGATAGGTTCCCTTGTACGACCAGCGGCAGACTTACAGCACGGAAGTGTAATGAATCATGAATACTTGTACTAATATGAAGTATAGACTAGGATCCCAACGGATTGGTAATTAGAGCTCAAAATTTATTGTACACGAGGACTTTCTCATAATCTTGGTGTATCTCGTATGATATATGAGATATTTTATATGAAGATGAAATCTCTGAGGATTTATTGATTTTTACATATGCAGATTTACAGTACTTATAGCTTAAAATCGAGAACCACGACATCGACCTGGGCGTGGGAGTCCAAATCTGACCCGTTACTAGATCGTGTGAACACGGACAACACATTATCATACTGCAACCTCGTGGTATCGACCAATGGCTCCGTTGGCGGGAACCCGTCCTCCCGCCACACGATCTCATAATCAGAATAGTTGGATTTCTTCGACGCCTTCAAGATCGTCAAAGTAGGCGTCGTAGGGTCCGGCAGAATGAGATACAGGTCGTTGTCCTTGCTCACGGCTAGCCGTCCACGCTTCCCTCCATACACACCCTTGACATGAGGAAGGGCGTGTTCGGTCCAGGTACCTATCTTCGTCAGTACCAGCATCCGTATTTGATACGAAAAAGAAGAAAAAAGATAAGGGGGGAAGAGAAAGAGAACTAACCATCAGGCGCCCGATAATAATGCTTCCAAGCCTGCTCGCCCCCCACCGCGTTCCGATTCAAAACATGCACTCCGCCCTCCCCATCCACAGCCTGCGCCTCCTGATTCGCCAACCCGCTCCCCTTCGGGATCTCAAACGCCACGATACCCTCCGCATCCGGACGCACTCCCTCATCCCCTTTTTCCAAATCCGCAACTACGGCTCCCGCCCCGTTCCGCCAGACCAGGCCCCCGTCGTCCGAGTACGCGTAGCAGATATCGTGGTTATTAGCCCCGGAGTTCGGGCCTGCTTGTTGCTTGTGTTTCGTATCGAGCGGGTCGTCCCAGCCTTCGTAGTGCACGAAGCCGCGGTACACCCAGGTCGCGTGAAGGCGGCCGGAGCGGTAGTCTAGGCCGTGGATGTACGGGTTGTTGTCTATGCCTTTGAGGTTCGTGCCGAGGACCTTGTAGCCTGTGGACGGGGAGTAGATGGCTAGGTGGTCGTCTCCGAGCCCGGCTTTGCCGGTGCGCCAGGTGTAGAGGAGGGAGGTGTCTAATTGCACGAAGCGCGGGTAGGTTATGTAGCTGAATAACGGGTCTTGCGTGGCGGAGAGGCCGGGGAGACGCGTTAGGTGCGGGGTGAAGAGGGATTTGGACCAGGTGTGGGATTCGGGGGTTCGGGCGACGTTGGGGTGAGAGTGGCGGTAGCGGACTCTAGGGTTGATGAGTATGAAGTATGAGGGTGGTTTAAGCGGAATAGTACGGTTGGGACTTACATGTCGCAGTGGTGGTCGTATGAGAGATGGATGGTACCGTCGCCAGGACAGATACCGAGCTTGATTTCACTCAGCCTCTACTTTCTCTATTTTTTTTTAAAAAAAAGAGTTTGAGTCCTAAATTACCTGGACCGTATTATGCCCATCATCCGTCGTCTGCGGGTAATCGTCAAAGACGAGCGTCTCCCACTTTCCCTCCGGCAGCTTCCTACGCGATAAATGGATATATAGCGGCTCCTTGGCGCCATCTGCAGATAGCTGACTGTAGAAGCAGGCGTACTGCCATCCATTATACGATTGGATAGCATCTTGTTGGAACGCATTCCCGTTCAATACGCAGTTCCGGTGCGTCGGGTCCAGGCCAAGAACCGATACCGAGGGTTCTGGTAGCGTCATTTCGATCTCGTCGAATAATTGATAATGATTTATTTTATCTTTATTTATTTTTGCATTTATCTGTAGCGAGATAAGAGCCTCAGGTCTTAGGACAACAAGCAAGATAGATTATAGGATGAAGGGATGTGAAATGAAACGAGATGCGCCGGTAGAAGGTGGTGGGAGGCTAAATGCAGCTACGAGGATCTGGCGGCGGCCGATGTGACGACGGTCGACTTCCAGAACGGATTCGAACGGGTCGCGATGGTGTCACAATAGATTGCGTGCAGCTAGGTGCCAGTAAGTTTAAATTCAATTGTTACTATGGTGTGTATATCTCTTCTCTTAATCAATTGTAGAGAGGCTCTCGTACGATAGAGTTGGCCTTCGACTATGTATTATCTTAAGGATGAAGTGCCGGCGTAGTATCGCCCGAGTCGAACTTCGAGTCGTAGTGAAGGTAGAGAAGACCCATAAGATACGAGGTACTCCACAACTAATGGATTAGACTTGTGACGGAATAATTTCTTCAATTATTAACTTATAATTCCACATCTTTAAATATTCCACCTTTAGCGATTAATATACATATATGAGTATAGCATGTTAATTGCGCGTTGAATGTCGTGTAACGTACTTGTGGCGACTCCTTTTTACCCCTGAATGTTACCCCTATCTAGAATACGGAGCCGACTCGAGACATGATCGCATCTTACTCTCACCTTTGATAAATATTTCATGAGTGGTGCGCTTGTACAAGGTTATGATGCTTCATTATTCCGTGTTGGTGAAAATATCCCACGTACAAAATCCAACACGAAGATTCAGCTTCGTCATTTCAAATGCCAGAAACTAAATAAGCGACAGTCCTTAAGCTACCTAACCTTGCTATGTCCTGGTTCGTCTCCCCCGCATTGAGCCTAAAATGAAGACCATCTCCGTAGTGGAGGTCGAGCTTCAACCTGAATCAGACAGGCTGGTTGGTCGGCTTCCAACATTCGGTCCTTGAGATCCATCCTTCAGAGAATCATCTCCACTTCTCCTACAACCCTAATAGCTAACCCTGTCAGCTACGTTTTTAGCTGTCGTCTGTGAGTGATCTGATCTCCAAGACATTATGTATGTTACGTTGTTATTATCCACAGGCTGTCTCAAAGATACAATGGGGCATATTGATTTAGATATCTCGAGCAATGTTGGAAAAATAGAAAATTGATGAAAATTCAAGCTTCAAAAGTTCGCGAATCCAATTAGCGACGATATAAAACTCCAGATATTCGGAATAATTCCCCAAGCTCGGCCTACTCCAGTCCCCAGATCATTAGGCTTGGCCGCCCACGGGGTAAGAAAACCAGGGCCTACGCAAGCTAGAACCGTTGCTATCTAGCCCTGACAGGGTCGCCTCGGCCAAGTGACCCCCAGCGGCTTTCGCCCAAGCTTTCTCGCGATTCTATTTGGTGGAAGAATACGGAATTTACTCAGCGCGCATTTTCCACCCATCACAAGCTCCAGAACATGGATCTCGAAGAACCACCAGAGGGGATTCCAGCCCCCAGATCTCCCGTACCCCGGTACCCCCAATAACGTGGTATCGCGGTGAGGCGAGAAATCTGCTATCGGCAGCTCACCCGCTGCATGCATGCCTTTAAAGGTAGGGTGTCGCCGCTCGTCTTACGAGGTTCTTGGTCTTTTGCTTTCTCGTGTATCGCTGATATAATACCCGGACGACGGCACCGCGCTCATTTTAAGACGAAGAGAGTAAAGACGACCGAGGGCAACGCGAGACGTCAGATATAGGTCAAAGAGGCTTGGGATCGTTCCCGCCAGTCGACAATCATGTCGTCCGTATTAAAATATATCGTCAAAAATGACGCTATGAAAACAGACCCAAACGAGATTTACGGATGGAGAGTTTATCTCTTGGCTTGCTCGGTAAGGGCCAAATCCTCTTGTGGCATTTTGAATCAGAACACTAATAAGTTTTCTCAGGCATGTTTCGGCGCCATGTCTTTCGGATGGGATAGCGGTGTGATTGGTGGTGTTATTAACCTTGACTCATTCATCGAGTATGTCCTACCTACGCGCCGACACCGTCACTATTCAACTAGGGATAATTTCTGACATGTACTTTTCAACAGGGCCTATGGTTTAGGAAGCAAAGACGATGTTGCGACAGCTAATCTTCAAGGAAATATTGTCTCCGTTTTGCAAGCTGGATGTTTCGTTGGCTCTCTCGCTGCTTACCCCTTAACCGACGCTTATGGTCGCAGACCTTGCCTGATGGTTGCTGCTCTCTTTACTCTTGCTGGTGTCGCCATGCAGGCTTCTGCATCTGGTCACCTTGAGCCTATGTACATTGGTCGATTCATCTCTGGTATGATTCTATCCATTTTTATTACATGTTGAAATATTTTCACATGCTAATTTGTGAACTTTCCCAGGTCTTGGTGTTGGCGCATCTAGTGTCATCAACCCTATCTACGTCACCGAAAACGCGCCTCGTGCCATTCGTGGTCTACTTACTGGAATGTACCAAATGTTCATCGTCACTGGTGGTATGATAGCATTTTGGGGAAACTACGCCGTCAGCGTGCACTTGAAAGGCCCTAAGCAGTACATCGTGCCCCTATCCATCCAAGGTCTCCCCGCCCTCCTACTATTTTCTCTAATGGCCATCTGCAATGAATCTCCCCGATACCTCGCCCGCAAGGATAAGTGGGAGGAAGCCAAGGCGGTGCTCGTGCGCATTCGGAACCTTTCCCCCGATCATCCATACCTGCAAGACGAATTCCAGGAGATCGCCGACCAGCTCGACTACGAACGCCGACTCATCGGCGAGGCCAGCTTCTGGTCGCTTCAGAAGGAAATGTGGACCGTCGCTACCAATCGCAAACGTGCCATCCTCAGTATCCTTCTAATGATTTGCCAGCAGATGACAGGCACCAACGCCATCAATGTCTACGCGCCACAGATCTTCAAGAACCTTGGTGTCACGGGAACCTCCAATTCGCTTCTCAGCACTGGGGTTTACGGTATCGTGAAAGTCGTTTCTTGCGGATTGTTTTTGCTGTTCATGGCAGACTCGTTAGGTCGTCGGAAATCGCTTCTCGTGTCGTCTGTTGGTCAAGCCTTTTGCATGTTCTACATCGGGTTGTATGTGCGCATTAGGCCCCCTGTAGATGGCCAGCCCGTGCCTCCTGCTGGATATTTCGCCCTTGTCTGTATCTTCATCTTTGCCGCCTTCTTCCAGTTCGGTTGGGGTCCCGCATGTTGGATTTTGGTCTCCGAAATCCCGGCTGCGCGTCTGCGACCAATGAATGTCGCGTTAGGTGCTGCTACGCAGTGGCTATTCAACTTCGTCGTCGCCCGCGCCGTGCCTAACATGTTGGCTACCGTCGGAGCGCACGGTTACGGTACATACCTCATCTTCGGTAGCTTCTGCGTCAGCATGTTCTTCTTCGTCTGGTTCTTCATTCCCGAGACCAAAGGTATGCATATCCCTCACCCCCTTTTTTATACTAAACTAGAATACTCATTCTTCATTTAGGTATTTCCCTCGAACAGATGGACAAGCTTTTCGGTGTCACGGAAGAAGAGAGGCTGCAGGTCACCGAAGGTGCAAAGCATGATGTATCAAAGATCGAGGTCGAGGAACACTCCAACAGATCGGACAACAAAAGCGTGTAAAATGATTTTTTATGAAGGATATGAGAATTGAAATACCCCCTGCTCTTATATGAGCCCCTAGTCGGTTTAGATAATTGAGGATTTGTTAGGTCCTGAAATATTTCAAGTTGTTTCTAAATTTTTATGCCACTATTTCGTCAAATGTCATCCGCACGGGGAAGTGCGACGATGGAGAAAAGAGGTAAAGCTCTATCCCAACCATGCTACCCCTAGGCCTATAACATTAATAGATACCTGCAAGTTGTTGTGTTTGATTTAACTTCGTCGTAATGGGTTATGGTAAGTACCTAACGATTCTATTCGCTTTGGCGTTTGTATTATCAGACATATCATTCGGTTTGTCCCCTATGACTAAGGTTCTACGGTGATGCTGAGCTATCGTCAGTCTTCATAGTACCACTGAGTCAACGATTGACGACTTCCGTTTGTACCATGACATACTTTCATGCAATAACTAACATACATGTTAAATTTCTCCTTCCTACGATTATTTAAATCAAAACACTCCCAAATGTCTCAAGTTCCTATTCAAACAGGACAATATAAATAATTCAATCATGTCGAAATTACGGATCCTTGTTGCTCCCTCCGAAATCCATGGCCTTGGTTCAGAGCAAGTGGCCGATTGCATTGAAAAAGTAATTAAGGATGACTCTCCTGAGGACATAGCCCTGATACGTAAAATACCATTACGTGATGACGATGACTTCCTCAAATCGTTTTTAGCACTCCACAACTGCGAGTTATATCCTGTTGTTGTCAACGGTCTCTTCTGCTCCCCCGTTGTGTCCGGGTTCTGGTTGAATGATGATGGTAATATTGCCATACTAGACCTCAAATCAGTTGCCGGGCCAGATCAAATCCCCGACGACTGCCTCGACCCTACGGCGACTACAAGTTATGGAGTTGGAGAGTTAATTTCCGCAGCTCTGGACGTCGGCTGTACTAAGATTATTATTGTATGTTGCGAGGGTTCGGGAGTATTTGATGGGGGCGCGGGAATACTTCTAGCACTTGGTGCCAGATTACTTGATGTGAACGGCGAGGATATCCTAACAATTAGGGGAGGTCCTGAAGTATCTCGCCTCAGTAGCATTGATATGAGCACCATCCACCCTAAGTTGCGTACCCAAGGTATTTCCAAAGCCCCTTCTATCTATTAGTGTACCCATAAATAATCTTAATTTCCTGAGCAGCAGAAAACATACCTATCGAAGTTGTGTGCTCCAATAAGGACTTGCTCTGTGGCCCCGAAGGAGTTGCCTTGGCTAATGGACCTCAGAGTAGAGCGTCTATGGAACAAATTGAAGCTCTCTCGTTTGCATTGGAGAATTTTGCTGAGATTTCAGGGAATCTTCTGCAAGAAGATATGAAATATAAGCCTGGGAGTGGTGTTTCTGGTCTGGGTGCTGGGCTGATGCTACTGGGAGCTCAGTTTCGGACAGTTTCCGATGCTCAGAGCGAATACCTTGACCTCGAAGCTTTGTTCGCCGATCCATGGGACATCATATTTACAGGTGCAGGAGTCTTATCGTTTGAAAACTCAAAGGCGAAAAAAGTCCTAGAGGTTGTTCAACTTGCCCGAAAATATGACATTGATGTTATAGCCATGAACGAGACCATCGGAGACGACATACCCGCAGACCTCCATGATAGAGGGGCCAATACCTACAAAGATTCCCTTCACTACTCTGGACCCAAGGAAGTAGATATTCCTGAGCTTTTCCGGAGGGTAGTCAGGAGATGTATGCGACATTTCAGATTGAAACGTCGTTAAACATGAACTAGACTAGGTTTTTATTACTGAGAATTGGGCTAAGAATATATCGTACCCTTTAATAATGAATTAACTATATAAATATAATAAAACAATAACTTTGTGAGTGGAAAGAAGTTTTTTTTAGACGCAGGTGCATTTATCTTAAGTTACCCCTATTTTTATTTACGCCACCAGCCCCTTTCCACATACAGCCCCATCCATTCAGTCGTCTTATCAAATTTCGGTGACATGAACAAATAAAAGGGTAGCAATAATATAAAGTCAGTTGCGGGATTATACTAAGAGAAACCTTATGAGCATATCTTCCGCTATATGAATATTATCAGAATGCGACGTGTTACCCCTGTCCATTGCAGACATGGTAGTTATGGCGGGAACGATGACTTGATGTCCAATTCGATGTCTCTAAGGACAATCAATAATAAAAAGGGTATAAGTATATTTAACCTCTAGCTATATCTGGAACTAATTATGTCGAGCATGAAATATTGACATTTAGTCTTACCGAATTAAAACATCTCGTCGCTCTCCATCAACTTCTAATCTAGGTATCTTCATCATGAGAAACGCTCAATAAGCCAGTTTCTTACAAACCAGATCACCATGCTCACTACCATAAGCATGAAGACCCATGACAGCAAGCCCGCTATTATGTGGTCACGGAAAGTCTGCGCTGCATCGCCTTTGCTATTATTGTGCGGGAACGGGCGATCGGGTATAGGAACGTTCAAAATCTTGCACAACGGTTCCCACCCTTGGCTGACCTCATAGAAAAACAGCTTTTCCGGTGGAACAACCTGCCTCAGGTGCTCCTCATGCCTGCGAAGGGTATCCTCCTCGATCTTTTCCTGGTTGTAACGCCACATCATTATGTGATGGAACCGTTCCCTCCATATTCCGTATATCTGGGTCTTGTGTAGCCACAGAACCACGATAGGAAGATACCATGTCCCCATCAGACTATTTAGATAGTTCATGCTTTTCCACCAGGATGCCTGGTCTCTTGTCGTTGCTATTACGATCGCATCAGGGTAGACTCGCATGATTTCAGGGGTGAGCGTCGCAGCGGGGCAGTCCATGGTTGCAACGTAGCCGTCGAGTACTTCGGATATAAGCCAATCAAGCTTTTTCTGATCCGAGAACGTCTGGGCCCTCGGGGCGAGCTCCATTATATCGAGCCAAGCTTTCATCTGATCGACTGGACCCCCAAGAGACTGGATCCCGGAATCGTGGACAGGGCCATCGAGAAGAATCGCTAGAGCTTCGTTGAGAGTTTTGGTTCCCGTACGTGACCTATATCAAGTCAATTCGATTTTCCATGCGATTATAACCAAAATCATGCCATTCTGATAGTATTTACACGATAATCTTCTCCCTAGACTAGGAATTGGACAATAGCGACTCAATTCGACTTACATTCCAGCTCCAATGACACGAAATTTGGTCCCCGGTGGGCCTGGAAGCGATGGACCCTGCCCCATGGTAACGAACTCACGATCACCAATAAGGTATTCGCTCAACTCCACAGGCCTGTCGCCTACTGTCGATGTCTGGCAAATCTAGATACCCAAACTGTCAAAGTATCTATTGCGTCGTTTAAGCCCTAAATGGTATCATCAATGGCGAATCTGACTTATTTATACTCCCCAACAATCACACACCATCATCGATCGTCACTCTGCAGGTAGGGTTACAGAGTGCCAAGAACCGGGAAACATGTAGATGATGCGCGGTTCTCGAATAGATTACATTAGTCAAGCGGTTGATCTTCATGGATAAAATGTATACCTAGTAAGCTTTCTGCTACCAGATACTTACACACTACTGATCGGTTGAAGCGGCACCTTCATGTACCTTACCCGGCCTACAGGAAAGCTGGTCTGCCTCATTTCGTCTATGCTGGACCCCCAACACTTCCCCAAATCTCCAACCTTTTCAACTTCTGCCTCAGCTGTCCGCGAGGCGCCAAGCCGGCTGAAAGCCAAACTGCGAATTTGAATAAGGCTTACTATATGCCGACATTGTTCAAAGCTGAGCAAGATCTGCGTAAACGTCTCATGGCAATATATAAAGCAGACGGATCAGCACCGTCGGACTTTCAACACCCGTATCATGCAACGAATTCGTTCCCGGATTCGAAAATATAAGGTTATTCCGAAGAAGTGGCAACGTTGCCTTCCAGTATCCGGGGAAGACGAAAAACTTGGCTTTTTATATATTCATTGGATTGTAATTGACAGATATGGGATTCCGTGGGAGTAAGATAAAGCGCTCTACGTTTATAGGATGGAGATTACTGATGTTGACTTAGTTCATCAACATTTTCATATAACTAGACATGAATTTTCTTGATAGTTACACCAAAACAATATTCATCCCACGGGGAAACACTCATGACTATTCATTTGGGAAAATAGCTATTTCTTGGAAGGACGTTATGTTCAAGGACAGAAGGGCGCGTAAGGTAGAGAGTAGTTGTTGATATCACGCGATCACTTTCAGGGAGATGCATGTAAATACCAGGAAGCCTTTTTACGCAGAATATAATTTTATCATGTATTTAACCTTACCTAAGTCTAGGCTTCCTTGTTCATCGCACTTAAAGTCGACTTTTGGTTGGTACCTAGATTTCAAGAAATAGGGGTCTCTGCTCAGCATCCAAAGAAATAAAAGAGAAAAAGTTCAACTCAACATTGCAATCGATGATATCAATAGAAAAATCTACTTGTTTATGTTGACTTAGAAAACGAAATACATTATTCTATTGAGACTTGAAAACGTGTCAAACTGAAATCTGCTTACCCCTACTTTTAGGAGCGATGTATACCTACCTAGGTAGGTAGGTATTTACCTAGTGTTTACTCTATCACATCCCCTATAGTATCTTGAAAATAAACACAAACTAGGGAAGACTAATATTTCCAGACGATATAATATCGTAACCCCCAAGAATTGACAAAAGAGGTTTGTTTAGCGAAATCATAGGTAAGCACTTGTATTTCAAAACTATAGAACACAAGAATACTCTAACTCCATAGGTACTTAGATATCCAATGATAAAGTCTGATATCATGAGAGCAGTAAATAGTTCGTTTTCCCATCATCTGGATACGTGTATTTGTTATATCATTTGAATGGAGACGTTGTGATCGGACCTGAAATGTTGTCTTCACTCATATGCTTCCACTTGTACCAACGTGATAATCTTCATGTTTATTTCCACATTTCTTCTAATCCTTCTCTATTGAGCAACTAACACTCAATATTTAGATCTATAGTTTAATCGCCAAGTGATCATCGATATGTTATCCCCCCAAATTGTCCTGGCTGATGACTAGGACATACATCACGAATTTCGCCAAATAACAAATCTAGCAACAACGTAATGAGTTTTCCTAATTAAATCACATGTCAAAAGTCTGATTTCTACTTCAGAACTGTGAAATTTGGAGTATAAGAGTCACACCGCCACACATGTAAAAGTGGAATATGGCCAATTTGAAAGCTTGACCGCCTTACATGACCATATCAGAAGTCGTATCGTGATATTTCCAATATGAAAATTACGAGCCCCTGCATATAACATGTAGTTACACAACTAATTGTTGTCAATTGGGCACCAATATGACTTCGCCTAGTTTGTGAGCTCCTCCTCGCAGCAACCATCACCAAATGAGCAACAGAAAACGATATTCAGGCGTACAGGTGCGATAAAGTGAAGAGAACGTAGATCTGTAGATTCAACAGAGATAGTATACCTTGTTCTAGTCAATGATCCACCACTACCTACCTGGATAATTTTATTTGGCAGAAACGAGTTGGTTTATACGGGATGCGACTTCATTACTATTCTGTTCGATGATAAAATAGATATCATAATACCAACGACTCATATTTATTCCTTCAAGATAGACTAAACATAGTATTACATTATCTACTTCTTGGTATGTTCTAGGATTTTTCTCCTTTTTGAGTTTGGTCCATTTGTAGCTTAATGATATAAACTCTCACGATCCATGCACTCAACGACACTTTGACACTGCAGAACTCATATCTCTCGGCTGCTAATGCTGGATCGCGTTAGCTATTCTGCAATAGGAGTGCCCTCTACTATGTCCCAATCCTGTTCCTTGGTACGTCAAGGTTCTCTGAATGTATGTCTCAAGCATACCCCTATGACTGGCCGAGTCTCCAAGAAACCCCTGAATACTTCTTACCATGCGTAATAGCCTATTAACACCACAGAGGCTTAATTCCGATTAGCTAGATATATACATATAAGTATGAGTTTTGGTCCACCTGGTTGAGCGAGTTGTATCCAGAATGGCTCGTAAACCTAGGCCAGTTAAGGAGGCCATGTGTGTGTCTCCGACTAGATAATGACATAGGACTTTGACACATCGTGAAAAAGTGAGCCTAGTCTTAACCTCAGATTAGACTTGATCTATGCAGAATTATCAGAATCGGAATCATCTTGCGCTCTTTCTTTACATGAAGAGCATGAACTTGACTCACCAAATCGCCAATAGGTTCTCACCAGAACAAAATATCCAGATTTCTATCAAAACACACTAACCCTCAAAAGCCAACCCAATTGAACATAAGAAGAAAATTATATCATTTGACAGCAAATTGAATTAAATTGGCCATAACAAAGTATTTTGAGAATATACGTTAAAATGTGTGTTTTATGATGTTACTAAGTCAACCTAGTGCTTTCGCACCAACTGCTGAGAAAAGGGGTTTCCACAGAAGCCTAGCAGGCCAATGAATTCAATTATTCGACCACGGGTGCGTATCTTGTTACGTTTACGTCAGTGGCCCCCTAGTACCTATTCACTCGGCGGATTCTAGGTGATTCTTCCTTTGTATTTCGTACAAATATCGACCGGGATTCTGACGCTGTCCGATGCTAGATCATCTGCCGTCAGTACACGTAATGATTCCATCGAAAGCGACGAGGATAATGGAACAACACCATGGGAATTATTTGATCGGTAGCTTCGATAATGGTATTCCGAATTTCACCTCCATGATTTCCCATCTTTTCGAACAGTTATTCTCTCATAGTCGATCTATCATATGACCAGCAAGGTAGCTTTAGGTAACCTGGCAATTTGATCACATGTGAACCGGACCGTCCTCGATCACGCATTGCCGACATCGTCCGCACAATCCGTAGAAATGCCGAGTTCGAAATTCCTTCCGGAGCCAAGTCCGACGAGGGCCAGGTTTGGTGCTTCCAATCGAACGAAGGCAGAATCCGCTAGGGTGAGCAGGGTGAGACACACCACTGCAGACCCGAATCTTGCTGCCGACCTCGCTTTTCCAGCGTTTTCCATCCTCGAGCAGATGGGATTCCAGAAATCCAACCCGCCTTAGGTTGCTATTCGTCAATGATTTTCCGAACGCTACCTGCCTGTAGTAGCATGATCATCGAAGATGTATGGTATAACGCGTCTACTATACCTTGAAGCGAAAAGCTAAAAGTCCATGGCCATCTTCGATTTCCCAGAGATCGAGAAATCGAGAAATAATTAAGCGCTAGAAACGGTAGGTTGCAGCGATCGGTTTGTTGAATGCCTCATCCTACTTTCTTACTTTCTCACTTCCTCCCTTTTCACGATTCGGGCGGCATTCTTTAGGATATGTTTATTCGTTAAAAGCTGCCGCTTATCAAGGCCGCGTGGTCTTTCAGGCCTTGCAGGCTTTTGGTAATTTTATGATATGTCAACTTTTGAAACTTCTAAATCTCTCAAGGTGTCCGACGTGTTATCCGCTCGTCCATCGTCGAACTGATGGTATACCAGGTATACTAGGTAGGTAATGTCATGGTCAGTCATGGTGACGCTGCCAATTTATTCTCTAGGTAGTTTTAGGCTGTGATCTGATGTTGCGAGGCAGTCTTCAGTCTAGCCCCCTACGCTAGTACTTGATCGAACAATTTTATTACCTTTCTGATCTTATGGCGGCCTGATACAACTTGGAAGTCTTTGGAACTCACTATTGCCTGTATATCACTTTTAGAACCAACATTTCAAATGTGATATCAGGTACGTCAAAGTGACTTTGTAACTTCTTCAGCTTCTTATCAAATACTCTCGATGTTGTACTGTCGCTTTGTAAACTTCACTTTTTATTCCTGGCTATTTACCCAGATAGGACTAGCTACCGCAGGAATTGAAGTGTTTTGATTGGTTATCTCTAGTTGCGCTATTACGTAGTTTGCAGATTAGGGTATTAATGCTTTTACCAGCTTTGTAATCTATCAAGGCCTCCAATGGCCGTGGAACATAGCTGTAGGCACAAATGGTGTAGCGGTAACATTCAACCCTTCCAAGGTTGAGCTCGGGGTTCGACTCCCCGTTTGTGCAGTCAATTTTCCCTGTTGTCAACGGGATGTTTTTCTTCTATTTTAATTTTCAAGTTGTGATCTATTTTTAGAGAGTATAAGATAATTCGATGACAACATTTAAGCATCCGTGCACTCAGAAATTGTGCGACGGAAAAATTCGAAGTGCATAGATCCATGTATGCGTGCCCAGGTGCACAATCCTACTTCCCGTCTCCCGTCTCCTTCCTCTCTTCCTCTTCCTCCGAACACCGCACATCGTGGCACCGTGGCATCGTGGCAACATGAGCGTCTACTACCTAAGTAGGTTATATGCAATTCGCCTCACCTGACCTTTGCATCTATTACTTTTAATATTTATCCCTTAAGGCATATATGATTGGAAAATTACTGGTAAATATCATCGGCTCGCTTACCGAGTACATCCAGATACTTCAAACCATGTTTCTCCGGCCACTTACCGAGGTGAACATCTTAAGATCTAGGTCCTCATAATTCTATCTATGTAGGACAAGATCTATCGTATAGGGGATATCAGATCTCGCAATTAAGCTGTGAATATGGATACGTCTAAGATGTCTTACTCCTTCAAACGGGATCGAAGTGACATTTCAAGTAAGCCCTTAGGCCCCTTAAAGATTTTTGAAACGACGGCTTCATACCTTAACCAAACTGCCGGGTCGAGGGTAATCGACGAGCAGCTTGGCTAGCTTGGCGACCTCTTTTCACGCTATATTAGCTCTTCAACTTAGCTTGAAGCAAAGGGTCTCGCCTAGCAATCCCATCTTGGAATCCCATCTTCCCATCTTGCTTAGAACCTGCGCTACGTGCAATGACGGATCTTGTTCCCGTAGATGGACTCACGCTTGTCAGGCTTGACAGGCCTGTCAAGGCTTCTGCCGGACGAACTTGATTCGACGCCATTCAGTCGGGAGGGCGAAAGGGAGGTCCACAGCGGATGTGTTCTCCCAATACGGCTCTGATACCGCTGAAGCTATATTGCGCCACGAGGCAACTTTGAGACTTTTCAGCGATTGTTCCTGGTCTCGTCGGCGCTCGTCTTGCGGTTGTGCTGCGGTGCGGTGCAGGAACCGACCACTCGATGCAAGCCGCACCTCCGGACCAGAAGAAGTTACATGCCTGCAGCGTAACCAGGTCCAGCATGTCCAGGTCCAGGTAGTTAGTAGGTACCCGGATTTTGGACGGATATGACCCATCATTGACCCATAATGCATGTTGGCGGCGGGCGGCAGCGGTATCATTGGGCGGCACGAAAAAAAACTGCCCTAAGATCTTCACGCCTTCGCGAGGGCCGCGGGCGCTGCGAAGAGGGGCAGAGGGGCAGAGGGGGAACACGCGTTACGCCCATCCCAGAGGAGTAAGATCAGCAAGGGGAGAAGGAGGGCTATTAATGAGCCATCGTAGGCATCTATGGGCAGCACAAACTGCAATATTGAAAGATTTACCAAGATTGACGTGATTGTCGTCCAAATACGAGGGAGCCTCACTATGCAAGACCTTTAGAGAAACTGGAGACCTGCAAGGCCTGCAAGACCTAATGCGCCATGCAAGCTGGCAGATGTATTTTTTTTCTTTGTGTTTTCTGATATTTTACAGTCTTCGCACGATTTTACATTACACCGACAGAATAAAAAAAAAGAGAGGGACAGGAAAAAATTGGACAGAAAAATCGGAGCAATGAATGTGCCAAGCCTATAAGTCCTATGTCTATAAATGGACCCGTGGCTCGATTAGGAACTATCCCATATTTCTTTGATTAATGGGTGTCCTTCTTCGACTATCACTTGGTGTCCTCTCCGAGAGATCGTCTTTTGGGGTTTCTCTCGCGGGCAAGGTGGACTCACAAGGACACAATCAGGAGACGCGAACGCGCATCCGGTCCGTTTATCCCCAGAAAAAGTCTTTTATTGCAAGCGAAAGTGACGACTACGATTTGTCAAGTACCTAATATTCTGTTTTTTTCTCTTTGTTTTATTCCCTCAACCCTGCCTTACGCGCCAACGGGTGATCGACTTTCTGGTTTTTTTTATTATTTTTTCTCTTTTCTCTTATGTACCTACTTACCACTCACATACTTACATACCATCATATGTACCCCATGTATCCCATGTATCATATTTTTTTATATTCTGATGTGTCGATGCGTCTGTGTGTCTGTGTGTCTGTGTGTTCATTGCTCTATTCTGTTTCGCTACCAAGGTTCTCCCTTTTTCCATCGACTTCCATTCTCGCGTTGGCTGTGGTTCTGATACGATATCGGCCGAAAAGGAATCCCGCGGTCTTGGCCTGCATTTTAAACATCGCATCGTCGCTAAGGAGTGGTCAGACTCGGTAGGAGCCGACGGTGCCGAAAAGGCGACGGGCATTCCTAGGCGAAGCACCACGTGGTAAACGTGGTCAGCTTCTGAGTTTGGCATCTAGAGCGGGAATTGCTTCCTAGATAATTTCGAACTAGGCTGTTGACGCCGGTCCGCTATTCGCTTAGACGGGAAACATATTCCTGCTGCTTACCTGGCGCTATTGGCAAAGACCCTTACATGGTACTCTACTAGGCAGGTGGTGTCAGTGGGTCCTATAATGTAGCTAATGTAGCTAATGTAGCTATGTAGTCAGGTAGTATGTAGTATGTAGTAGGTCAGCCAGCCATCGTGAAGTTATTGATGGATCGTGCATTAGACCCAAATTGGGATGGATATTATAAGTTATTAATCCGCAGAGACGATCCTTCAGGGTCCCCATAATCCCATAATGCCTTCTCCCCACTCAGCACCGACTACGACAATTTCTAGACTAGCTTCCCCAGGAGGGGAGTACCATAAACTGGAACATCCATTCGACTTTTTATCTCTTCCATATCCATACCCATATCCATATTCACATCATCATCATACACACAACAACAACCTTCTTTTAATCGCCTCAGCCACAACTTTCGCCTTCGTCCAACTACTACTTCTACACGTGCCTCCCCTTCTTACCTTCACATACCAATCTACCCAATATACTACTACTTATTATCAGTCGCCGCTGAACCTAATAGAGCTTACTAGAGCTTGTAAGTTGAACTTCGTGTCTTTTGCCTTATCGAGACCTAAAGAGAGACGAAGGCGTATCTAACTTGTTATTACTAGGCAATACCTTATTATTATTACTCGGCTATCATAAACATATATTCTTTATTCCACCCAAAGGGTAAATCTCAAGACGACAACATGCATATGCACACGTGTGGTAACTGCGGAACTGAGTACACCACAGGCAGCTGTTGGTACTGCCATCCTCAAAACAGACCTCAACTGGAAGAGTGTCATACGGCGCATTCCCATTGAGAGGATGGCCACCGTCAACTCTTTGCTATGAACCAGGGGAAGAATATTATTTTATGTGTGGAAGAAAAGTATTTTCAATTCGGAATGTTTACACGACCTTTGGACCACCAACCTACCCGCTCGCTCACCTACCACCTGAGGTAGTCTTTTCTCCCACGGGAGAAACTACTTCACGAGACAATTCACTCGCTCAACCGTTGCATTTTTTACGTCACGTTACGTCTATGTCTCGCTCGCTCGTTGCTCTACTCTCCTACCAACTCTAGCTGCCAGGAGCAACAACAATCACCATATCGATCAAACTGATTCGAGCTTGACGTATCGAACTAATACAACGGACATCGCAAATCTTTCCTATTGGACGCCAGGATTCCTTTTTTTTCACGAGAAAAAGACAACAACAAAACTAGAGGCTTGCAGAAAGAGAGCCTTCGGCCTCCTGCTTCGAGGTCTTGGTACGTTGATGGCCTGCTGGCTAAACTTTACGAAGAAATGATCAGGGGGTTATTGAAGGGTACTCCAGTACCTCGGAGACAGTTGGCATTTACAAGGCGTTATAATGATATCACTATAAGGGACGGGCATTATATTAATTTTATCAAGGAAAAAAGTTTCTTCATGATTGTCAAACGGAAAGCATTAATTCATATTTTAGAAAGATCCCCGGGCCGAGCATGCGATATCGCTTTTACGATTCTCACACATATCAAGAATGTTTTGGCGCATGAAACGAATACTACTTCGTACTATCTGTCTTAACGTTACTTATATAGCTTTTGTATTTTTTCATACTATCCTTCACTGATCGATTAGGTAGTCATTATTTTTTAATTCTAATAGAATGATATTTATCATATGTTGGTGTTCTTCAACATTGTCAGTGCTCTCAATTGTGACATGTCGCTAAGACCAGCTTCGCAATACCGACTCGGCAATTCAGCTAGACCAAAACTTCATTTATCTTAATCTAATTAGACTACTCCAACTGCTTTAACAGCTATTAATAGTGTAGCGTCCTTTTCTAGGCTGTTATCGCCTTGCTTCCGCACTTGACTACCTAGCTGACGAGGCCACTACGGTGAACCCAGCCCTACGAAACAATTATTCACAACCACACCACTTCACCGACCGACCTGAACAGCCGAGCGCTGTGTAGAATCTAGAATCACCTAGGTGCGGGGTGCTACAGGTCAGTTACACAAGAAAGCTATACAGGAAGCCCCGTAGTTGGCGGCATAGCTTCTGCATGCTGCAATATGTCATGAGGACAAGCCTCAGGGGGCCTCGGAAGCACCCCATAGGTGAAGCCAGGAGCTTATCCGATCAACCTACATATTCCTAGTACTTGCCCGAGCCCACAACTCATAGCCCACCATCGACCAGCATCATCATCGTTCAGAGTCAACCCGAACGAGGAAAAAAAAAGTTGTGATGTAGTTCTCGGTATGATGCAACCTTTTTAAAATTACCTCCTTCTATAAATAGATAAATAGCGTGCTCTAGACCGCCCAGTAATTGGGCGTCTGTGTGTTGTCCGCTCGAAACGGAAAGTTGGACACGTACTTTTTGCTCACAGACCCCTTACCAGGGGCAAGCCTTAAAGAGGACGCGTCTATTGCCCTTTAGGCTTTTTAAGCTCTTCCCCGTGGGGACGGTTCTCACGTATCACAACAGCAGATAGCTCGATCCATGCAAGGGATGATGATATGATATCAGAGCTTTTTTTTTTCTCTTTCTTTCGGAAGCTTAGCCCGGACCTAGAGGGAAAGTGGATGCGGCGAAGAGGCAAGGGGGAAACTCGGACGCATGCAATATTAACCTTATATCTCTAGCTTGGTTAAGACCCATCCGTTCCTGAACTGCTGAGTAGCTACCGACGGTTCATCTGGCAATAGTGTATTTAATGTCGTGATCTTACCCCCTTGTAGATAGGCAAAACCATGGATCTAGTTAAAAGAGTTCGCGTTTAATAACCCATGCTAATAAGAGAACCGGTCCCGAGTAAAGTCGATGTAAGGCGCGGGTCCCGGAATACCGTCGATTTTGCCCCAGGATAGGAACCTTTACCGAGCCGTGTCATGCCGGCTGCATATCCTACGATCGTCCCGCCCCAAGTAGCTAAGCTAGAGATATCGTAATACGTACGACCTCATTTCGCCTTAAACTACCGTGCCGTATCGTTAAGGAACCCTTGCGAACCGCATCCCACTGTATCCCACAAATCGAGCCCGTATGACCTAAGATGACCTAAAGGTAGCCTGACCCCTAACTGCCCCAACCACTACGCCATACCCGATAATCACGATCCCGGACTTGGCATCTACTACAGAGCGCTCTAGCGGCCGGGACGATCCAATCGTGATAGACATCATATACGAAGCGCAGGTCAATGTGTTGAGCATGAATGGATCCATCGAAGCTGCCGTACGACGAAGGGCTCTCCTGATGACCCAACCGAGCTCATGACGTATCCAAGAAAACGTACGATATAGCGGGGAGCTCCAGGAGTGCTACCGATACGGTAGTCCGGGACCAGGGGAGCTCGGTGTATCACCAACACCCCTCTCTTCCTCTGCTGTCGTGTAACCGGTGCAATGTAGGAATTAATTGCACTCCATCTTTCGTCACCGGGCGGGGCGCCCTTCGCAATCTCGGCCGAGAAGCTTGATGATTAGTCCACGCTCCCCCGACGCTATCGAAAAAGATCTTAATTTCGAATGGTTTCTTAGGTAGACACTGAATCGCGGATGAGGGAATCACCAATTGTGGCCCTAGACAGGGGAAGTGATTACTAGAATTTGCGTCTAAATCCAAAATAGTGTCGAGACCGAAGATCAAAAGCTTCCTACCCGAGACCCAAGCCCTACCAATATTCCAAGAAGCGAACAATCCCCATACCCAGGCTGTAGCTCAGAAATCTAACCCTCTCCCAGGTCTTTCGTCTCTCAATTGCTGCTATGCGCCGCACCCTGGCTAGCCGATTCCGTGAAGAGCACCGGGCGCTCACCGGACCCCAATTGCCTTTGCGAGAATAAAGACTCGTCCATAACAGCGAAATAGAAATCGCACGTACGCGTAAAACCCATCTCCCGCTATCGTCATGGCGAAAAAGGGTTCTCAGGAACCTTCTCCCTCTCAACATACACCGCGGTCCCACAAACCGAAACCTGTATAAACCCCAAAACCTCCTTCTCCTCGAATGTCACCCCGACAACCGCATTCGCGCCCCTCGTAACGCAATCCCTTGTCATGCGCTCCGCCGCCTGGTCGCGCGCGTTATACATAATGTGCGTGAGGCTCTTGACCTCGCCTCCGGCCGGACTGGCTTTGAGAAGCGCTTTCGTGTCTTTGAGCGCGTATGTTGTGGATCCGAAGACGGCGCCGAGGACGCGGGAGATGCGGTACCCGGGCAGCGTGGGCATGGTCGAGGTTAGGATCGCGGGAGCCGTGCAGTGAGGTTCGTTTTCGGGGCGGAGGGTTGTGAGGGTTGGAGGCGCGGTCGTGCCGGGGGTGTAGGATGCTGGACGGCCGTTTACGGTGCCGGGGACCATGAGGGTTGAGCGGCGGTTGGTCAGCATTTTTGGTAGGTGGTGCGGTTTTCTTGTTGGTAAGGGTTTCGTGATGTTGACGCTTTGTGTGTAGATCTTTAGATAATGCGATGATCAATTAATCGTCTGAAGATAGGATTTGTTGTTGCGTGTTGAGAGACGCGACCAGGGTATGTAAGAGTAACGATTCGATTCCAAATAAAAAGGCGAGGTGATCGAAACCGATGATGTCTTTTAATTAGATCGACCCTCTCATGCGATCGTAGGAGATTTATCAGATCGCAATTTGGGTCGAATTGGTAAACGACGTCATATTCGTCGGTGAGGCCTCACGCCGCAAAGAGCATCGGCGTCGCTTGAAATTTCCCATCGTCTGAAACATCGCCTGCAACATTGCTCGAACTATCGTCTGGACTTACCTCGATCTACTCTTAAAAGCCTTGCGCACGGCTAAAATTGACGGTTATGGGGATTGTGCAGGGACTTGCTACGTGCCAAGGACCCCCTTGTATGATTGATCGAAGCTCAAATCAAGCTTCTCTGCTGGCCCAGGCTGGCGGTACGGTGACCACGTTGCAGGTTGCATGATGACCAAGAGGCAAGTGATGCTGTTGACGATGGGATTGTTTGGGATAGCGACAACCGAATCGTGTTCGTAAAAGCCCCTGACATAAGCCGGTCAATGAGGACACCTGTTAAAAGTCTCATTTATGCCGCCTTCACGACCCGTCGGAGATATAACAAGATTAAGTTAGCATCAGTCTTGCATCAGTCTTGGGACAACTCAATCCTGGATTGAAGTTGAGTATGATAGTTCCAGACCATCAGTAACAAGGCAGACTCGATGTGCCATGGCTGCCATGATTGTCACGGTATTCTAACCGAACTATCAACTGAAGCAACTAATTGAACTCCGAACAATAGAAGTTTAGATCAATCAAGCAAACCGCGAGGCCGGTGAATAAACAGGGAACTGCTTGGATTCTTATCCATTGGTCAATTGAACATCCATGGATGGAATCATGCAAAGTCAAAAAAGGTGAAGAAGGACGAAGATTGATAAATGCTGATACCATCAGATAACAAACAAGGACATCGGCAATAACTTCCATAGGGCTGAGCTGAAAGTTAGCTTACATAATTAGTCGCTCATTTGGAATCTCTAATTCTTAAGGTAAGAGCTTGGGATGGCACGGGCCGCTATAAGATACCTGCCCGATCCTTCCCTTGTCCATTGCAGCGAATGGCATCATCCGGCAAGCGGGTGGCGTTGAATAGATTTGTCATTGTCTGGGAAAGCTCCCCCTCCAAACGTCACCACCGATCGGCCTGCGCCTTTAATGACCTTCGGGTGTGGAATCAAATACGGCATTGAAAAGGAAAGAGAAAGCGGCGTATATATACTCTAATTCAACATATATAATCATTTCCATCTTCGCTGTCTCGAATTGACTTTTGTTCCCAATTCATGACCACGCAACCAACCGACTCAACCACCAACCCCACCACGAATACAACCACAACCATAACATCAACTGTAACCCAAATCCTCACCGCAACCGCAATCGCACTCCTCGCAATGTCCTTCACCATGCCCAATTTCGCCTCCCGGCTCTTCCGCCCCCTAAGCACCCGCCTCGGCATAACAGCCGACGCAACCGGCGGCAGCGCCGTCGCCATTCCGGAAGGCGCCGAGAAGGCCACCGTAGCCGCGGGCTGTTTCTGGGGCGTTGAGCACCTATACCGCAAGCACTTCGGAGACAAGGGGCTCTACGACGCGCGCGTGGGATACACCGGCGGCGACTTGAATAACCCCTCGTACCGCGCCGTATGCGGGGGCAGCACAGGACGTACGTCTTTTCTCCCCCATTTCCCTATCTCCCCATACCCGTTTAAAACAACCAAACTGACGTACGTGCGAAACAGACGCCGAAGCCCTCCAAATCCACTACGACCCAACGCAACTCACCTACCGCCAAATCCTCGAATTCTTCTACCGAATGCACGACCCCACAACCGCGAACCGCCAAGGCCCAGACGTCGGCCCTCAATACCGCAGCGCAATCTACTTCCACACGCCCGAGCAAGAAGCTATCGCGCGCGAAATAACACAAAAGGCGAACGAGCAATGGTACAAGGGCGGCGTGAAGACGGAGGTTGCGCCCGCGGGACGGTGGTGGGATGCTGAGGACTACCATCAGCAGTATTTGCACCATAACCCGGCGGGGTATGAGTGTCCTTCGCATTTCTTGAGGCAGTTTCCGCCGCTGCAGTGATTTGGTGCGAAAAAGGTGGCGTTTGGTTGGGTTAAGTGTTAGGACTGGGGATTGGTGTGACTGTGCTGTTATACCAGATATACCATATCGTAATGGTTATATATGATGGTAGTCGATGAATACTTGTCTACGATGGGACAGTTTGAGAGGATGAAAATCTAATTTTTACAAGCTTGTTGATATGAATCAACGACTTACGCCCTCAGAATATCAAGCATCAGAGTAAAGGTACTAGATATGGAGAAGTTCAGATCACCCTCAGATTTTTGAGGCTAGCATTTCCTCATTATAAAGGACATTGAAAACGACCTATATGCCGACTAGCAAAGCAACCCAGCTCTCCTATTTGGCGAATCCGGTAACTCCGCGCCTCAATTCAATGCCCAGTATTTAGTCAATTGATCCCTATGCTCCGATACGCCTTCGCCCATGCATGTGAATTCGTTCGTGTCGAAACTGAACTGGTATCGGTACTCAATAGACACGTTAACCTCCACGTCCGTTATCGTTTCATAGTTACCCTCCCATAGTGCCACAATCCCTGCTACGCCGTACGTCGGTTCGCCTTAGCATGCGTTCAATAATCCGTTTCTTCCAATGGATCAGGGTCTTCGATCCATCCCGTAGTAGGATTGCACGCATGCCCAGAGGACCAGTTAGTATATCTATCCAAACCATTCACTGCTCCAGCAGCCCATAAATAGTTTTCCATACGCAGTTGGTTCATCAGACTAATCTTAGGGCGGTAATTTAGGCATGAAATCAAGTCCTCGAACCTCTCGCATATCCCCCCACGACACCAAGAGCGGTTAAGGTTTCGGCTTGGCCGCGCTTCTCTGTGACTATCCCACTTGTCGCAGAAGTCAATCTTACCAAGGTCCAGCCACGAGGTAAGTACGAAACCCCAGTAGAAGGGCGCAGGCAGGGGAACAACGTCAAGGCTGAAGTCCGTCGTGCATTTGGAGCAGCCTAAGACGTTGCCTAAGAGAGTAGGCACGTCGGTAGGGTTATGCAGTTTGTCAGAGCATACCCATTTAAGACGTTCGTTAATCATGTGGCCTTCTAGCTTTGCTGGATCGAAGGGCGCGCCGTTGAAGCAGGTCATCTCGTGCTTCCATCCGCCTTGGCCCGTATGATGGCCTTTGCAAAGGGGATCAACCAGCTGCCGTATCAGTTCCTTGTACTCGGAAGTCCAGGTTAGATGATTGCACATCAAATAAGTCCTAGGCAAAGACAGGTTTTGTGGGCTGTTGGTATGTAAATCTCTAAGTATCTGCACAAAAGCCCACAGTGACTGGGCTGACTTGTCGATAAACGAAACTACCTGTTGCCGTCTCAACAGTAGGTTACCGCCACGATAGCGCGCTCTTAATGAGATCTGCGCTAAGGTTCCTTTGTGGTATGTCGTCTTCGTGTTGTTTACCTGCTGCAAAAGGTATCTATACTGAGCACCGTGAAGACGACGTTTAGTCATGGTTCGCAGCAGCTTCCTCGTGCAACGGGATGGCATGTGGTGATCCATAGACCAATCAGCGCACTTAAGAGCTTTATGGGGAGCATAAGCGCGATCTATGAATGATAGGAACGGATCATGAATTTTTTTGCATTTGTAGCAATAAACCATGTCTTCCATGTCGTAATCGACCAGGCTGAGCAGCTGCCCACGAACCTTGGTCTTTGATGATGCAGTCTTCTCGATGAATCTGTTCAGAACACGATAAGATACCGGTTCGTATGGTTCCAGGACTCCAGTCTTTATACATGAAGTCATGAACCGGTACATGAGTTCTTTGTTGACGAGTGCTAGTGCGGCGATATGAGCATCCCCTAAATAACTAGTTATGTGATCAAATAGCTCCTGTGGAAGAAGTAATAAACCTGAGACCTTCTTGGTTCGATTTCCTGCTGGGCGGATAAGGGCATTCTTGAGCTCGGCATCTTGAGCATTAGTATCGCTACTATTGTTGGTCAAGGTAATGCCGAGGCCAAAGGAACTGGTAGGGTTGCCAATTGACGACAGATCGTCATGGTCCGTCAAATCACCGGGTTGGTGTGTGAGTCGTTTAATAGATAATCTTCTTAGTATATCTCTCAGTTTGAGAGGTTTCGGAAGAGGCCTCGCTAGTTTAGAGCGGGCGCGACTTGGTCGTAGTTAGCACTGACATGGCCAGTAATAGTTGTTTTCGGTACTGTGCCGAAGAGATACGGCGTGTTTGGGGATCCGGAGGAGGGGCAGAGCTTCTAGGACATCGAGGCTACATACTTAGGCTAGGGCCTAGGATTGGGGAAGTTGAAGGGTAGCTACAGCTTCAGATGCCTACCTGGGAAGGTAGCTCTGGATATACGGAAATTGAGGAATTGGGAAACAATGAAGTAAAAGAAAAAAAAATAATAACTTACCTCAATATCGTCTTTCCGCTGACTTTGGTGGACATTGCCCTTATTTAGTCCAGACGAGGGTCCCAATTAGCATTGGAACCCTCTATAGCTATACTTAGACCTGATATCCGAAGTGGGCGACGATATGTAGAATGAATGAATGGTACGTAAATTGATGCGATACGATATTATTACGCGTCGCAAAATAACGAGCGCAATATTAAATGGGAATTGAAGAAATAAAATCTTCAAGCATCCATAATGTTAGGCGAAAGAAGTAGAGAGGTACTTGATCATTTAACGTACTTGACTCACATATGCAGGTGCAAGTCATTTGGCAGCGGATGCTCGAGGAAGGTGCATATATCGATATGGAAAAGGACAGGGGGGTTCAAGGTCGAAAGTTCCCTCTTACCGAAGGAATCGGTCCTGGAGTAAAGTCATACGAAGGAAGGGCAGGGCAAGAGCAGTCCCAAGTGATCGGATTTGACGGCTTATTCATTATCGGGTCTCAGCCTCAATTGTCAATAGAATCGTCCAACTAGGTAAGTACAGTGTCAGCGACCCAGCTGTTGCCTGTAACCTTAAAGTTAGTGATCCCACGGCCTAAGCTTAACCTTATTCCCAGGGCTCTGACCAGTTGCCATGGCCGTCTACACAGCAGCCCAGGTATGGACTTCAACACTAGTAAGTTCCATTTTATTTACGCGATTAAGCGCCTTCAGGTTCGTAAAAGGAGAAATTGGTTGGTAATGAATTTGCATCTCCTTTCTGTTCATGCTTGGATGTCAAGTCACCTGAGATTGTCACGCTGCCAATCAAGTAGGCTAAAGCTCGTCGTCCACATAATTTATCAGACCAGGAATCCTTGGCGCATGTGAGACAAATCACATATCGATTTCCATTGTATCCCTACCTATAGGAACAATTCTTCAGCATAATCAGATAACAAGAAAATATATGATAGTTGAAATTTCCATTATCAGGGAGTGATGTGGGCCTGACGGTTTTTATTTACATGGCTCATTAGTACATTTGTACAACCCTGGACAATCTCAACGTTGTCTTTCGCAGAGAGGAGAGTTTGCATTCTACCTCCAATATTTAGACTAAGTCTGCATGCAAGTCGGTCTCCTGATCAAGTCCCTATGCAGATCGAAGAATCCTGTTTCTCTTCATCCACCATCAGGTTGCTCCCGACCCCCTCCGTGACTATGTCCTTGATAGCATTATCCCTATTATTCCTTTTACTTTCTGCGGTTCTGCTGCATCATCAAGATCTGGACCATTCTGATGAAGATGTTTAAGAAGTCCAACTCCAGGGAGATACTCTCGTTAACCGGGTCCTTCTTGATAATACCCTGCTCGGCAAGGCGGGAATGGTATAGGATCTTCTGAACATCGTACAGCGTGAAACCACCGAAGACCGCTAGACCACCGTACAGCCAGATGTTCTCCGTGAATGCTAACGTTCGGGCGGCAGTTGCTGGGATGACTAGAGGAGCGAGACCCGAGACGGCAACGATGGCAGCACCGGCAAGAAGAGGGCCGCCAATGTACAAGTACTTCTCCTGCTTAGCCGTGGCACCAACGAACGAAATTGATCCCATCATGGCAACGGTGTAAAGACCGGCACGAGCGATTAGGGCACCAGGCGCAAACGCGAGGAGAGGGGCGACGAAAGCAGCCTGAGTAGCGTTAAACGCAGTCCATAGTGCGTACTTGGGGACGTAGCTATTTAATGTTAGATTGATGTTATATTGATGTCGATTTTAGGAAAGGCACATAGAATACTTACTTGTCAGGGTCGATGGCTCGAGTTCCGAGCATGGTGCCGAAACTTAGGGCCAAACCACCAATTGCCACAACCCAAGGACTTGTCACCATCAATCTGTAGACAAAGCCAGTCTGAATCATCTGTCGCGCAGTAAGACCGATTATACCGATACCAAGGCCGGTGTGGAGGAAGGTCGAGTTCAAGTAGGATCGCTCAAATGCTGGCATTCCACCGTCCTCTCGGGTCTCGCGGTTGAAGACAGCGTTGATGGCGATGAGAGTGCCACCAAAAATTGCGCCACCCGTTAGCAACCGACGCATCGTCGAACCCGAGTCAGCTGCGGGGGCAGCACTCTGCTGCATATATGTTCTCGACGATTGCGAAAGGGCATTTTTCGGTGTAGATCGCAGTAGCGTCGATGCGATAGTCGTTCGCGATGTGAAGAAGTTGGATGGCCTGGATGATTGATGGAATGCTCGGATGGGAGCTGTAGATCGGAAAGAGCTTTTCGTAAGCTCCGGTAACCTAGAAGCGAAGCGCGCGGGCCCCGCACGAAGTGTAATTGTGAAGGACATCGTCGCTTTTGCCTAGTAGAAAATGTGGTAGTCGACAAAAGAAAATCTGATGTAGAATAAAATGTTGTTGTTTGAGGAAGAATGCAAATGATGACGACGAATGGATTTTCTGTCGTTCTGGTGAAGGAAGTAGCTGATGTAATAGCCCACTTGCTACTGGTGTGGAAGGTGGGAGGAGCGGAGAATGAACTGGAAAGAGCCTGGAAAGAGCCTGGAAAGAGCCTACCGGATTCTATAAATTTCTTAACTCCGTTGTTCCGACTTCCGTAGTAGCCCATTACATAATCACAGACTAAACTAAAATAGACAATATCGAGCATTTCTTTCTCTTTTTTGCTTGTTATCTCAGGTTTTCTTCTCGGGAATATCGTCAAACTTTTCTACTATTGACATCATCGCCAGATGAAGTACCGAAAAGCAATCATACAACCATAATTTCCAAACATTGAATTATGAAGGTACTTGACTCAATGATCAAAGTAACAGTTTCCGGCATAGAGAGTGTGTCACCTGCTGCTAAGGGTGAGTTTTTGGCAGGATATCATAGCTCTTGCGAAAACGAAGAAGATAATCGCACATAGCGATCCGAAAGAACAGCTCTTAGATCAACCTTCGAGTATGAGATTCCAAGATTCAGCCATCACGATGGGTTCTTTTGTATATCGAGCACGTTCTTGCGGTGGCTTTGATTCATATACCCTCGAGGGTCGATGTTCATTTTCGTACCAGTGCCATGGCCCAGGACTTGGCTCATGCTTGGCGGTCCATCACCTAATGATTAAGCCAAATCACCAGAAGACGAGAATCTATAAGACGACCACCATGAAGACCTTACAGGTGACAAGGCTAGTCCGTCATAATCAGCCTAATTCAGGATTAGTAAATTCCTTATAATGAGAGGTAAAGCTCGAGTCGATCTTAAAGGACAATCAACGATATTGGTTCACCTAGTTATCGAGGGAGACGATTACCTTTGAACAAGGCTTGACAGAAAGATTCGTCCTGGGAGAGCAATCTTATGAGCCAGCGTCAAATCAGCCAAGGTTCTAAGATCATTCTTAGAGAAGACTCAGGGTGATGTTCTGCGAGAATAGTACCATAAACTACTTGGCATTGTTGGCATTTAAGATTACATGTTAACCCCTTCCGATACTGAAACTATCTGAGTCAGCGACGGAGACAAGCACACGGTCAAAATTCAACTCCCAACATCGCCCGGCTCGGGACGACCGACACCGCCATACTGCGGCAGTAAATGTAAGATATCCTAGAGTATCCCTGAGACGCCGTCACGCGCCAGTGATCAGGTAGGTTGCATTGGTCGTTCAGAACCTTACCAACATCAAATTCACATACCCTTTTGTGAGATCACTCGATGAATCTGTCCAATTTAGTCGCCAATATTATAACTAAGAATATCAACCTTGTCTACGTTCGAATATGATCAGTCAAACTAGGTACTTAGGCGATCGTGGCGCATTAGGCGGGGGTCATACAGTTACACTGTTCCCTACGATAGCCGCAAATGAGTACTGAGCTTACCTGCTAGTGTTCATACTTTCAATATGGATACTAGGTAGGTACCTATTCGGGTAGGGCCTTCGAGATAGCAGAATCCTCGTTGAAATTTTTACTACCTATTTACTGGATGGTTTCCTCAATTACGACGAAAAGCAGTTTTCGGCTTTCGTTTGATGAACGAATCAGCCCCGCGCCAAATGTAATCGTTGCGGCGATCCCACTCCCGGTTTAAAAATGGGGTCTTCCGAGGATCTACACAGTAGACTAGAAAGAAGCCAAAGATGTTCCTAAAGAGGCATGTTCAACTTCTTGGGAAACACAAGCCATCCTCTCTTCGAGTCCGCCTTTGGGATCTTTGCCGATTCTTGGATACAAATAGGTTACTTTCGGGCGGCTAGCTAATAGACGGATTATGTCTACCTAATTGCCAGGTGGTAAGGCAAAAGGATTAGGTAAGATCGCACCACACCCCCGGTTCAGCTGGGGAAAAACGATTTTTCAGGTGGATCCCTAAAACTCCGAAGGAATATGGAATCCAGATAACGAGGTCGTGCTGGTACACATCTTGAACAGGTCGTTTATACGACAACGTAAGTACACCTTTCTTTTTATTCCTAGGCTAGGCATACGGCATCAAATCCTCAGGGAGCAAGCAAATTTACCTCTCATATAAAAGAAGGAAGAGAATTTGGGGGATTAATCGTAAGTGTTGAGGACCTGACGTGTTCTGGGAATACACGGCATCGTTTCAGCCCCTCGGAGTTTGGGAGATCTCGATCTAGGCGCCGCATTTTCATCATCAGCTACCGATTCTTACCACGCACGCATATACGTAAAACATTCGATCAAGATAACCTATTGGGGTTAATTTATATCTTCGATTTCGTACTAACTGCGGTCTTTTGTCAATCTCGCTTAGAAATTGGCATATGGCCCAGTCTTAATTCGCCCTATAATGGACGTTAAGATGGGAACCTGCATACCTACTAGATAGGTACGTCATTTAGGGTGGTAAGAGATTTCCAAAATCGGCCGAAAGGCATCCTTCACGAAGCCTGGATTCTAGGTAACGCCAAGTTACAGCCGATTCCTTCTCATACCAAGTGTTTCTTAGCTATCTCCCTACTAGGTGGTGAGGCAGCTAGGTAATAGCTAGAATAGGTTTTCTCAATCGCTATTTTCGCTCCAGCATGCGTAATTATTCGTCCTCGTTTCAATAATAACTGCATGTAGATCCACACCTAGTTCAGGTACATCAAGCGGAAATCCTAGGTGAGTAAGGACCCATGCATTTCATACGCTTACCGTAGCATTTTATCTCGCAACTTGAGGCTGATAGTCAGTATGGATCTGAGCTGAGTCGCATTTCTGCTAACCAACTACCTAGGGAGTACTCAAAATAAAATAATCAACTATCAGGCGACCCTTAAGCGCGAAAGACAACCTTACGATCCCAAAACACCCGCTGTGACTGATACTCCAAGCTCAAGAGGCACAAATTTATATGGGTGACAATGAAGACCGATAATCCGATGACCGACATCTCCAAAGAAGTATCTCCGACAGGTTGACCTCGACGAACCAACGAGATCGATTAGAATACCATCATGCCAGAAGTAAATTCATAGGGAACCTCGTAGAGTTCCTATAATACACGATACATATCCCTAGAGAGGTCTATAAAGGACGGATACTCCCCCTTGCTCCCACTAAGCCACGCTACTCTTATCCTTGCCGTGTAAATGACCACCCTCGGGTACCCTACACCTTCGTACCCACCACCATGGTATAGAGGATGCGCGACACCAGGTTTACCACGTGGGATCTATACTAAATTTGGCGGCTACCTGGATTAACGGGTAAGAATATCTCCAGCTAGTCGGCTTCTTCGTAGGGTTGTCGAATAAGATTGAAAGAGCTTACGGCCAACTCCTCTTTAAGGCCATGCTCAGTGTGAGACTATCTACTTAGCTAATGTACCTGCTAATGTACATACGCATATACCAAGGTCATCCACAACAATAGATATTCCAATACTCTATTAATGATACCCACATATCTAGATGGAAAACCGTCAATACATACTCACCGAGACGATACTAATCACCCCACTGAAGATATTACATAGAACGCTAATTGTTAAGGGCTGGTCTGGACTAAAGCTGGAACACGTATGTGAGTAAAGATATTATTATAAAATCAATAACTCTCGTGATAGCTGACCGAAAAGACTAATTCCGAGAAGAGCCGGAGCACAAGACGTATAATATGTAATCCCACATGGCGGCTAAGAGTACAAGGGGGAAGGGGCACAGGTCCACACCTGAAGTATGACGAAGAGATCCATGAGCTAGTGTAGCGGATACACCAAGAGACCAAGAGAACATACGGACGCCAAAGTGGAAGGATGCTTCGCCTTAGCAAGGGAATCATGGTGGTGCCCACTTAATGATAAGTAGGTAGGTAGGTAGGTGCTATTTGAGGAGATATATAATCACGATAGTTGTAGGTAGGAGATCCTTTTCTAATCTGTCGTCGTCCTAATTTCCTCCAGTCAACTATATAGAGGTAAGCTCCAGTCATCGCCAAGTTCCCCAGGCAGTTATATATCTGGATGAGTACAGCGTGGGCAAGAGCAACTCCCCTCTATATTGTATGGTTGTACGAGAGCTAAACATAATCGACTGATCTTTCAATTCATTTCGTTCACCATGTTGGGCCTTTGGGTTCAACCCATCTCTTCCATTCCACAAGCTTGTGCGGCTCTCCTTTTACTTGTTTCTTTATTCGTTATATTCAAAATATCCTACCGACTATTCCTAAGTCCATTATCCAAATTCCCAGGCCCGAAGCTCGCGGCCGCAACAAAGTTATACGAAGCATATCATGTCTTAATAAAGAATGATTGGTTGGAGAACTTAAAGAACCTTCACGAGATATATGGTTAGCCCCCCGAGAAACACATAATAGAGAAATTAGAATCTGTACTGATATATACCTATTTATCATAGGACCTGTTGTTCGATTAGGGCCAAACGAACTTCATTTCGTTGACCATGAAGCTTGCCTCCAGCATCACAACAGATCAGACCTAAGGAAGTGTGACAACTACTATGGTCTACTCAACACACTTCTTGGTGGTCTTGCGCTTCCCCAAGCCCACAGCGAAAGGAAATCCATCATACAGCCACTCTTTACGGGATCGAACCTTGCAACCTATTCCGGTACAGAGATGAACAAGCAACTCGAGACGTTACACGAAAAGCTCACTTCATTCTCGGAGATGAAAACTTCTCCGACCAACTTGACGTATGTTCTGTGGGCTTACACAAATGATATTATGACCTCCTACCTCCTCGGCGAGGATCTAGGATTCATGGACAGCCCTGACTTAATCGCCATGCACGACTCCACGCGGGCTTTTAGCGCAATTGATCTCGCTACCGTTCTTCGATCTATGCCTCCCTTAAAGAAATTATTGGACATATTCCCATCTCTCCGCAAGTTCTCGCCGCTCGGTTGGCTTGACGCGGTAAGTACTCAATTTGAACCCCTTACAATCGATTTTGGTTAGCAGACGCAAGGCTGACTCCAGATTAGCTTGCTGGTTCACACTTGGAGCGAATCACTAAGGGCGACGCACTTGGTCCACCTGAAAAGGGACACAAAAACGTTCTATCGCAACTCTGGCGTCAACTCGGCAATGAGCAGATCGTTGTTCAGGAGGCTGCGCAGGCGATATTCATTGGCAACGAGTCCCTCATGAGCAACTTGACCTTTTTATTACACAACATGATCCAAAATCCCGATTGTGTTACGAAGCTAAGGGCGGAAATCGATCGTAGCCTGGATGTTGGAACATACGGACACGAAATCTGGCGCGATCCTAAGCTCCTGCAGCTTCCCTATCTGGTAAGTTAATATTAAAGATTCCATCTTGACCCAAACTCCTGGATATCTAGTTCAGCGCATCGCATATTGGGAATCAAGGGAATTTTCTTTATTTACTTAATCTAATGTTATTTTTAGGATGCATTATGCAGAGAATCAACCCGGCTCAGTTCCCCCGCGTGGCACCGTCAACCGAGACAAACATCGGAGCCCGTTACATACAACGAGACCGTCATCCCACCAATGGTAAGCAACAAATATATTAAACGAAATCGACATGTCACAGTCAACTAATTCTTATAATAGACAAGCCTAAGCTTCACACTGCATCTTCTGGAAAGAGATCCAGTCCTATATCCCGACCCAGAGACGTTTAAGCCAGATCGTTGGCTCGGATTTGGTCCTAATGCCCGAAAATTACGAAATAACTCCGTGACGTTCGGAACCGGTACAAGGACATGCCTGGGACAATTGTAAGTTAAAAGTCTTCAGCCTCCACATCCTTTACCAACTGCATATACATATTTGTGTAACCAACATGAATTCTTCGCTAACATCACCAAGTATCGCTCGCCATGTCCTACGAAAAACGCTCGTAGCCATTCTATACAATTTTAACATCTCTCTCTGGGACGAGACGAGAGATAAAGCCGAGGGCTACAGATACTTGGATACGTACCCCAAGAAGGGACACGAGGGATATCTCAGGGTTAAACTGACACCGCGATTCGGTGAAATCTAACTACAAGGCTAGTTGAATGTATATTTTTCTTCTGTACTAGGTATATATAGAGGACCCACGCATATATAGATACCAATTAGAATCAACTATCGACCGACGGTGGTCTAGTTGGGCGTTGGGGAATTGGGACAGCGATTTGTAGAGGTTCAGTTTAGAATGGAGGCCATCGTTGTAAGAAATTTTAACCATTATATTTATCTATCAAAGATCTCTCTTGGGCCCATTCTGCCCTAAATCGTGTGCTAAGCGACCTCGTTCAAGGTCTATTTTCAATGGCTTCATAAGTGGATTAAGTAGTTCCCACAATACATCATTAACCCGGCTTTTAAAAGTAGCATCAGTGGTTTAGTGGTAAAATCCATCGTTGCCATCGATGGGCCCCGCGTTCGATTCGCGGCTGATGCATTGACTTTTTTGTCCATGTCAATTAGTTCCGCGGTGGTATCGATCCTAAATTCGGAATTGACTTGCAGGTAAACATTGCCAATTATCAATATACGAGATATATGAGTTTCTGAGGACAGCCTTCCCTTTTGGCGCATTCATTCATGTATCTCGTTGATTGTATGATACCGAGTGTATGTCTTGACCTTCTGGCTCGTCCTCCTTTTTCGAGACGACTGATCACGATTAATTTCAAGGTGCGCTTTGTCAATGGCATGATGCATTTTTTCGACCTTTTAAAATTCAAAGGCATTGAGTATTAACTTGCCAATAAGAGAGGTGTAACCTTGAGGTGTTAATATCAATTATTTGCATCTTTGAACTACGTATCGAGACGCCCAGCGTGTTAGATGTAACGTTCTCTACAATAATTGGCCTACCTGGGACGCAATTAAAGACGACACTGTCAGTGCCATTTCTTGTGGAGTATTGCGAAAGAAATTTCCCAACACACTGATTCCTAGCATGTTTGGTAGGCGAACCGGCACTTATTTGCTAGTCGGTCTTTAATATGCCCTCGGATATCTCAGGTCGGCGTTAAGGTTGAATGAATTGGTTCGTATTGCTCAATATTAATCGTGGAGGGTAAGGGATATGGTGGGTTCTGCACGTCCCTTTTTGGTAGGGCTGCAGGGACCGAATACCAACAGCTTGGAGGATCAGGGCAATGAAGTTGATCTCTGTCAGACCTAGCTGTTTTCGGTGAATTATATAACCATGAAGTAACATCATTGGAATCCCAATGTAGATAATTTCTTCATTTTGTCACTTCGTAGTCCTACATATCAAAACCGTGCCTCTTCAATTAGTCATTTGTTATGCGACAGCCCCCAAGAGCTCCAAGCCCCCCAAGCCTACTCCTTGTAGACATTTTATGGGGGCCGGGTTCTACGGGTATGCTAAAAGTTCGAACAGGGCGATCAAGTTTAATAACTTTTCGTATTCAGAAGAAGACCTTCGCCGATTAAGTTTAGATGTATTAACTAGTGCCGGCTCCTCAAATTAGTCGAGATCTTCTGTGACATCTTTAGCCGTGTTTATTTACCTCGGTTCTCTTATAAGACGGCTGACGGCTGTTGGCTGATTTTACGATACCCTTAATTTGAAGTGGAATTCACGATCACTCACTATCCATTCCTATTTACCTAGCCAAAGTGTTAAACATCCTTCCGACAGATATGCGTCCTCTGAACATATCATTTTGGGTCGTTTCGATGGCCATCACGGCACTCGCCCTTCCGAACCAGTTCCCCCTATTCAACGGAAAGATAACTAGAAAGATCATGCTAAGTGACTTGAAGGAATCGGCATTGGTGCCTACGGGATGCTTTTGTGCTGGCGGATTGATGTGCTGCAACCTCGATGACGATATAAACTGCAACTATGGCATCTGCGGGATGGGAGCTTGAAGGACGGGGTAGTGAAATGGGCAATTTCTTCGAATATTAGCAGTTATTACACGGGTACCGGCGGCGCCAACTATCATTTCCCTCGTCTAATCGATTGTTCGCTTCAGGGCGTCGAGAATTGTCGACTTTTGGTATGTCTACTGAGAGCAGTCATCGAACCCGGACTTCGAACCCCGTTTGCGGATTCGTTGCTTTAGCGACACACGTCGGCTTCAGTCCCGCCTCGCGCATCGCAGCGTAGGCGATTGACCTTCTCGGGTATGGGCATGACGACTTCGATCGACTTAGATCCTTATGGCGGTATAGTTACGCCCCGAATTCGAATAAAATACGAAAATACGAGTTCCACCAGGCTCTAGCTTGGAAATCTGGAAGTTTGAGCATCATACTTAGGAATATCGGGTGATGCACATGCTCAACCCTCCGAACATCATATTAGATCGCCTTGGAGTCGCCTAGGTCGAAAAGAGAATTTGATGGGAGGAGACTATGGTTGCTTCGTATGCCAGTCAGCGTCATGGATTAAGGAGGGGGATATGCTAGCCACAACATACCTGTTCCTACTCAACAAAAGCAGAAATGGCCGAATGTTCGATAGGCCGAAGATACCGTTCGAGACGTGTTAGTGTCGCATTGAAGCGTCTTGATATCTCGATATCTATCAATAATATTATCATTTGTGAACATACTTCCTTACCATATCTCATCGAATTCCTTAGGGAAAGCTATGAACTAGTGTCTGGGGATCGAATCTAGAATTACCGATGCCGTTGTTCGCGTAAACAGGGATTGTCGGCTCGTATCGAAGCTAGTCACAGTTTAAGAAACCCGTAACGTTGAAAGTGAAACTCAAACTAACCCAGATGTAGGAAACATGGGCGGTGTTACCAACACGGGATATACTCACCCTCCGGCGTCTCACCACCTTCCAGTTTAGCGATCTTCCGGTGCTGTTCTAGACGCTGGATGTCGACCTATACGCTTGGAAACGCGAAAGTACATCTGCCAAGATAACGCGACGACTACGATCAAATAGGGAGTTCGAATTGACT
Organism: Annulohypoxylon moriforme; assembly: GCA_022695765.1. Taxonomy (NCBI): domain Eukaryota; kingdom Fungi; phylum Ascomycota; class Sordariomycetes; order Xylariales; family Hypoxylaceae; genus Annulohypoxylon; species Annulohypoxylon moriforme. The sequence continues at coordinate 36,306 of MU403144.1, read as the reverse complement.
TTGCACCTTCTCGATATGGATGGGTAGTGACTGTTATAATAGATCACTTATAAGCAGGACCCCCGCGTGCAACTCCCAACTGTGTTGGTATCAATGTTCGTGTCCCTAGCTCGTAGCTTGGCCACAATACTAGGAACCTCGCAATCTCGACAAGTTGATTTGAATTATTAACCTGGCTTCCCTAGCCGCAACGAAGGCGAGTGGCAGGATTCGTCGATGTTACACTACCTGGGTGACCTATGCGTCCACTAAGCACTATGCACAGCAGCATTATCTCAATGAGACGATGGTGGGGGAACGGCGCTAGAATTCTTCTCGAAGCCCGTCAGAGTCGAATAGGTTGTCTTGGCCGTGGGGTGGTAACCGCCCCTCGATTCGCAAGGGTACAGGAATGGTGATTCGGGAATGGTAACAGAACGCAGGGGCGAAGTAATAAGATGTAACCCGCAAGATCGCCGACCGGGATTCGGTGGAATAGCTCGGTTACAGTAATTCGAGATATCCATCATTGGACGGGATCAAAAGTTCCTCGCGGATCATGTTGATGGGATTTTATCTGGAATGTCCGTATGAGATGACAAATCTTATCTCATTGTCTTGCAACGAATTTCTTATATTGTCCGTTTCAGGTGTGATGCTGACATTTTCAAGTAATAGTGTTGGTTGTATGGAAAAATGCCACCTATTGTTGTATTCGAATGAAAATTCTTCCCACGTGGCTTCATCCAGCAGCGAATTGCTACTCCTGCGACGTATTATCGGTATTTCCGAATTCCGTAGCTTTGCTTTTTCTCTCATCCTCTCTGTTTCTTCTTTTGCTTGGTTTTCTTGGCGGCAAATCATAGTATTAATAGATTCAGAGAACGCCGCGAAGTAAATGAATAATTGCCACGCTTACCCTTTTGCTGTAGGCTGTAGGCCGCCACTGACGGGAGCATTTTGGAGACGGATGACCCTAATTACAAAGTCTGGAGTTTAAGTATAGTAGCTGAGTGTCTATACTTGGAGTTGGAGATCGGAGATGGTGAGCTTATATATTGTATTCCGCTAAGAGAGATGATGCCAATGCGTCAGTGTTTATAGGCTAGAGTAGCTTAGTTGGCGAAATAAGCGTCTAGTTAGTCTCTTGATTGCATTAAAATGAAGCCTTAAGACTTCAACTATTGGGTGGTGACCATGTTATTCATATCGTGTATCTTTTTTAGTAGGTACTCATAATTGATACTTATCACGTTCTTGTTCAAGCCATGGCGTTTATGGCGTCCTAATCGTCTTCAAATATCGGATCTTAGCAGTAAGACGGGTACCACACCCCGGCAGTCGTGGACCCTTCAGCTACTAAACTTAGCAACCGACAAATCGACGAGACGGCTTTAGAGAATCCCAAAGCGTGGACAGCATATGGAGGGGTCGTTTCGGCGCAGTATGTGCTCCGTGCTGCGGCTCCTCGCCCGCAGAAACTTAATGATCTCCAAAAATCCTCTGGTGCTAGACCTATCTCGTCTCTAGGGTAACCGAGACAAGAGGGATTGTAACGAATCGCAGTCGATGAAGAATAACGCCCCGCTCTCCACCCACACTTCGGGGTAGATCCGCATCAGCTCGACGGCTTGTCTCAGACTCTCGTCATTTTTTTGGCCCTACCGTCCACCGTCCTCGACAACTGTGCCTCCGCCGCTTTCTTCCTTGTTTGACATAATCATCGTAATCATCGATGTACCTCTAGCCTCTTGCCTCTAAGCTTCTAGCCTTCTAGCCCTCTAACACTCTAGCACACCGACAACTACCTCTATTACCTCCCTATCACTGTAGTAGGTGTTGGCTTCTTACGATTCCGCATCAGGCTCTGGTCTTCTGCAGGTGTACTGCACGAAACAAAAGTCGCATACTAGATACGACAAAGAGACGTCGTCTCGCTAACACGCACACATGCACATCATAATTTAGGCTCTCGCACCGAACTGAGTTATTATCATGCTCCTGGGCTAGCTTTTCCCCCCATCCGCCTTGAAATGTTTGTCGTTGGCATCATTGGCATCATTGTTGTTTGTAGTCCTAGTCAGACTCACCCCTGAAAAAAAGGACGTAGATCTAAAGATAATCCGAACTTTTCTCTATTCTCTCTCTTCTCTTCTCACCTCCGTTCCCAATTCCTACCTAAGCTACTAAGCTGCTAAGCTGCCTTAAGTACGTACGTATTACGCATTGTCACCGTCTGTTAAAAAAAAAGGAAATACCAACGTTGGCAGGTTGGCAGCACAGCACTTGGAGGTTGGCCTTTTACAAAGTAACGAAGTAACACTCTCTCGGTAAATGCTTGCGCCCTCTTCAATGTTCGGTGTTTTGGATTGATAACCCACGAACTCGTTGTCATTGTCATTATCATTGTCTACCAATCTGGCGCGCCTCTCCGCTATTTGCCTCCCTCCACTCTCCGTCTTCTATCACCGGGGGTGTTAATTGAACAACGAGAAGCTTACAAGCTTACAATACCGACCGTCTGGGCGTGCGATTGATTGTAAGTTTTTAATTGGCGATGCGACTTTTCCCAATTCTGCATTACGAACACCCAAATTCTAGAAATTCTAGAATATCGGAATCGAAAACTAACCAATCTCCCGCCCGCGATTAGGAAAATCAATACCTAATATTAAAACCCTCCGTTAACAACAATTCACGAAATCATACCCTATACCTTAATACTCCGAAAAATCTAAGCACGCGACCGCGCTCCCCCGCCATGTATCCTCGCTTCCTGGTCTGATAATTTCTCCGAAACCCTCAACCAGAGCATCCCAAACTTCTAGAACGTCCAAAGCACACGAGTCGAGTCGACGTTTTACGGTACCCAACTAATGACGCCGGACACTTCTAGCGCCTGAAGCTCGACCTCATAGACGTAGTTCCGACATATTACTCTACAGTAGCTCCCGTGCTTCCGCTCTGGTTTCAACCAAGATCGACGCTCTCCACATGACAGATTAAGGGTGTCATAAAGAAGGACCCCCAAAGAAGGACCCCAAAAACCCGCAACCCCGTCTTTGGCGCCGCTGCATGGGAAACTCTCGGCAGGCTATAGCATGAACCGTTCCTTGCCTAAAGTACCAGACGAAGCTTTCCCCTCAATTTAGAGACAGTCAAGGTGACCTCAAGCCAATATCCGAACGTCGAAGGAGGGAAAAAGGACTGAATAACTGAATAACTGAGTACCTGAGCACCTATATCTCGGGATCTGAGACTGGGCCCTGTAAGAAAAAAATAAGCATATTAGGCTTTGACGCCAGGGCTCACAGAGTAGCCATGAGGCGGAATCGAGTCCCGCACTCTCCGCCTTCGCCCTATAGGGCTCTGGCCCACCATCCGGCTAATGGCCAGCCTCCGGATTCCGCCTCCTTGATTAGGTCATTCAACAGCGAGACGAACCCGACCCGGCCGATACGTCCCTCCCCACTCACGGCCTCGACCATACCTGATATGCCGCTCGACCTGCTCGATCGTATGAGGTCTTTCCCGCTCTTCATGTCAGCCCCCGAGGAATTCTTAGTCGCTATCGGGAAACATTTAAGACCCCAAGTCCACGCCGCACATGACCATATCTTGACCGAAGGCGACGAAGCAAGAGCGATGTATTGGCTGGTTAGGGGTGTCGTTGGCGTAACGTCGCGTGACGGCGAGGCCGTGTATGCGGAGCTAAAACCAGGCGCTTTCTTTGGCGAGATAGGTGTTCTCATGGACATGCCTCGAACCGCGACTATTATCGCGCGGACGAAATGTCTTTTGCTCGTCCTTAAGAAGGAGGACCTTCACTTGGAATTACCTAAATTCCCTGATATGGAGAAGGCTATTAGAGAGGAGGCACACGAACGATTGACTATCCTCAACAAGAAACGCCAGGAGAGTGGACGAAGCGTCAAGGTTGCTAAGGGTTTAACCCCAGCTAGAGATGCCGCCTCTGGTAAAGTTTTTACGGGAGAAGTGGGTGTTATTAAGGAAGGAGCCGTAGTAAATACGAAGAAGAGGAAATCCCCGAGTCCAGGAGCAACAATCGAAGATGCAGCATCAGGAAGCGCGCTGGGAAGCGGCCTTGTCAATGTGCGGCAGACACTCAAAGAACTCCCGCTATTCTCAACATTACCTCCGGATATTCTCCATTTCCTTGGAATGAGCGCTCAACCCAAAACCTATTCACCTTTTACGGACATTATCCAGCAGGGTTCAGCTGGAAATGAGATATTTTTCATTGTGCGAGGCGAGGCGGAAGTGATTCATGAGACTCCCGGAGGAAAACCAGAGAAGAGGATGACAAGATCATCTTTAATTAGGCCGCGTTTAAGGCAAGGGCAGTATTTTGGGGAGGTTGCTAGCTTGGGCTTGTCGGTGCGACGGACAGCGACTGTAAGATCTATCACGGCTGTCGAGTGCCTTATGATCAGCGGAGAGGCTTTAGAGGAGCTGTGGAAGCGATGTCCCCCGGATATCAGAAAACAGGTTGAAGACACAGCAAAGACTCGGATCGGACAGAAAGATGATGATATTGAGATGAAAGATGCGGAGCCTACGGGAAATCATGTGGCATCACCTTCGACGCCTACGGCAGTAGGACCTACTCCTAAAGTCACCTTCACTACGCCTTCTAAACCGGCGTCACCAGTTAAGGACGAAGCAGATCAGATGGAACCAAAAGATCCAGATCCATATCTTAGTGTCGATATGGAAAATCTAAGGAATCGCCGACGAGGATCTCTCGCTCCGCCAACACCACCACCAACCGAATCTCCCGGTACACCTATGACGAATGGTTTGCGCTTACGCATGATCGATACCTCTACTCCGGTCAGGTTTTCCATTATAGCGATGTCCCCAGACTCAGAGGCCCCGGCCAAGAAACCCAAGATCTCGCCCAGCCGGTTACAACCAAGTCAGGAACCTCTCCTTCCTGATGAAGTTCTAGTGACGATATTTCAATTTCTCGACCTAGCCGAACTTATTCGTCTACGACAACTATCTTCTCACGTGCGCAAACTTCTATCTACGTCGCCGAAGCTATGTACTCACGTGGATCTAACACCTTACAACCGCTTCGTAACGGACGAAGCCCTTGTCAACGTCATTGCTCCATTCCTCGGACCACGACCCATATCAATCGATCTTAGCAATTGTTTCCATATCACCGACGAAGGCTTTTCGGCGTTATGGAAGACCTGTGGCAGAAACATCAAGATTTGGCGGATGAAGTCCGTATGGGACGTCTCGGCCAACCAGATCTTGGATATGAGTGATAATGCGAAGGGTTTGGAAGAAGTCGACTGGAGCAATTGTCGCAAGGTAGGCGATAATCTCCTAGCACGAGTCGTTGGCTGGGTTGTGCCCGAGCACCCTCCACCGAACGCAAAGCAGATGATCATATCGAACTCCGCCGCTGCTGCACGCCTCCGAGCCCAACAACAGCAGCAGCAGCAGCAACAGGCGCAACAAAACCAGCAGCAAGGCCAGCAAGGTCAACAGAGCCAACAAGGCCAACAAGCGCAACAACAACAGCCGCAGAAACCCCATCCCCAAACTATAATCCTCCCACCCCCTGGCACCATAATCGGCTGCCCGAAACTGAAGCGCCTCAACCTCTCGTACTGCAAACACATAACCGACCGCTCAATGGCACACATGGCCGCACACGCCTCCTCGCGCCTGCAATCGCTCTCCCTAACACGCTGTACCTCCATAACCGACGCCGGCTTCCAATCCTGGGCGCCCTTCCGCTTCACCAACCTCTCCTACCTCTGCCTCGCCGACTGCACCTACCTCTCGGACAACGCAATCGTGGCGCTCGTCCACGCCGCCAAGTCCCTAACCCACCTCGATCTCTCCTTCTGCTGCGCGTTATCCGATACTGCGACGGAAGTAGTAGCGTTGGGTCTGCCGAGATTAAGGGAGTTGAAGATGGCGTTTTGCGGAAGCGCGGTAAGCGATAATAGTTTGGCGTGCATTGCCCTACACCTGAATGACTTGGAGAGGCTGAGTGTCCGGGGCTGTGTTAGGGTCACGGCGAACGGTATCGAGAGCGTGTTGGATGGGTGCGCGGGCTTGGTTTGGGCGGATGTGAGTCAGTGTCGGAATCTGGAGGGGTGGATTAAGGGGGGTGGGGTTTACAGGTGGGGGTATGATGAACGGGGTGGGACGACTGGGAGTGAGGGCGCGTTTGGTAGTAGTAGTCCGGTTGAGAGTACGAGTTCGAGGATCGAGGCGCTGTCGCCCGGAAGGACGAGTGTGCTTTCGCCGAGGAGTAATAGTTCGAGGAGTTTGGATCGCCATGGGAGACCTCCCGTTGCGTTTGTGGTTGAGAAGGGGGCGGGAGGGTTGCGTTGAGGGGGTTGGTGTGGTGAAGTTGTCTAACTTGGTATTGAAGTTGAAGTTGGAGTTGAAATACCGGAGAAAGTAAGAGGACAGGGGAGGGGAAGAAAGGGGAGATTTTGGTCCGCACGTTTATGATTGGAACGACGACCTGATGATATTCGCATGCATACAAGTACATACGGATGGACGGACGGAAGGCCCTCTGATCAGCCGAATTTCGACATTTTGTGATATACCCCCGTCACATTCACGCATAGTTGGTGCATGGAGTTGTGTGCTTAACTTCGTTTGCTACTGCATACTCTGGATTACTAGCTCTAGCTTCAGTATATCGGCTGGAATGAATATGAATGTGTATTTGAACATTGAGATGCCTTGGTGATTTTGTGTGAATTTTGAGTCTTTGCGGTACCAGATATGCAGGTTACTAATGACAAGCGACTTGTTCAGACTGCTATTCTACATTGCCATTGTCTACAGAAAGTCTCATCAACCAGCCAAAACCTCCAATCACTATCAAACTTAAGGGTTAAAAAAGCCAATAGAGGTCAAGGCCATATTTTAAGACTTTTTCATATATACTTTTTACCATATATGTTACAGATAACGCATTCAAAAGTTTTTGCCATAGGGAACCCCTGCCAGGCTTGGCACCAGCTGCTGGGCCAGGATTTGACAGCTGATATGCCGCACCAAGAGTAATACCTCATTAAGCACTCACTTTAAACTCATATATCACAGCACATGGTCTATTAAAAGTAGTGCACTCTTTTTAAACATTATGAGACTTGAATTAAGTTTATAGTCATCTACTTTTTAACCTATTTTACTGGGTATTTGAGTAGAAATAATTAATCAAAGTATAAGACCTATTCGCACGAAGGTAAACAGCTGTTAGACAGCTATTTGCAGCTGTTGCAGGGGCTGCCAAGTGGGTGCCAAGAGATCCCTATGGCAAAAACTTTTGAATGCGTTATCTGTACTGATGACTGATCTTCAACATAGGCTATCTAGACCAGCTTCAAACAAGTTTTGTTATGTTTTCTGGGGCTGGTCGTCGCCCCTCACCTTTGATACTCAACGATACGAGGTTCCAATTATGATGCAACCATACTGGGTATAGCCAACAATGATGGCGCTAAGGATAAGTGATAGGGCGATGGCAAGGTATGTTAAAATCAGCTGATATGCCACCTTTGGGAGTAGATCATTGTGAATTGATCACTGGAAATGGATGCATATTGTGGTGGTATTGTACCTATTTCGGAGTTAAGGAATTCAGGGGTAAATTTATTACTCAATTGTGCATATTAAGTCATGAATTTGCAACTGGGATATCACTGAACATATAGACAACGCGGGTATTTTGTTTAGTCTTATCTATACTGATCATGGGCATGAGATATTAAATTGATGCGTTCCTTCAAATGAGAGCATCTATCAAACCACAGCTCTCTCGTCGGAGAAGCCCGCTTCATTTTTTGAGTGTGTAACCTACCTACCTAGCCTTCTTCTAATTTTGGTTCAGTCTCTTCACCTCATAATCAATAGCTATGGGCAGTTCTTCCTCTAAACTTCGCTGTTTAGGAGTCCAACCAAGAAGCTTTCTAGCTCTGATGGCACTGGATCGACTGTTTTGACCCCATACTGGCGGCGCGTATGGAAATATCTTCGCAGCCTCTTCAGCGGAGAGCTTTTCGATGGTTGTATCCTTAAGTAGACCCTTAGAGCGCAGAATTTCAGCTACCTTAGTGGACGTGTCTCCCCAAATCTTCGCAAACTTCGTCAGCTAATTTGGACTTCGTGCAAAGCATTAATGAGATAAACTTACAGTTCCGCCATTTTCAGCAAAGTAGAATCCGTCGGTACCCCAAACTTCCTTCTTATTCTCTCCCGATAGAGCCTCTTTAAAAAGTAGGGCGTACAGGTCGCTTAGATCGTGTACGTGCACGTTATTCCAATAAGCTTGACCTTCGCCAACCTGGAAGGCTTTACCACGTCGAATGAAGTGTTCGATCAACCAGGGGATTTGTACACTTCGCTGGTTTCCCGGCCCCCGACCAATACCGTAGATACACGGTGGAGAAACGACCGCCGTTTTGATACGGGAATCTTGACCGGCTTCCAATACAATCTTATCCACATTGCGATGAGGAGCGGGATCGGGGAAAGATGTCAATTCCGAGACGCCATCCCAGTCATCATAAGTTTTGCTGGAAGGTTCGCCGTATCTACCCGCCACGATGTCGTCATACAGCAGGATACCGGCACCACTGCAGTGTATATAGTACGAGGTTTTCCCCTCCGAAGACCGCTGCTTCAATCCGGTAATGATGGCGTTCGCGGCTGAGACATGATCGGCATGCGCAAGATGCAAGACAATATCCGCCTTCGCGGACTCGCCGACGAGGAGCTCAGTGTCGTCGAGAGAGCCGTGGACAATTCGTATGTTAGGATAAGCAGCCTTTACAGAATCTCCTTTCTTCTCATCTCGTACCAAGACAGAGAAGTTCGGTTCCTGTTCAGGGTATTGGTCCAAGATGGCCTTCAAGGCATCTCCGCCAATGTACCCTAATGTCGATCCCGTCAATATAAAAACGCCACCACATTCAAATTAGGACAACCTACCAGTGGCGCCGAGGAGAAACGTTTTCCGTTCAGGAGACATGATGTTTAAGTGAATTATCAATTTTAGAGTAGAGCTTCAGCATGGAGTCAATTCACTCTTCTTCTCATCACTTTATCTTGGCAGTATTTATACTTTCCATACGAATAACGGTGAACAAGCTCAATTCGCATAGTATTATTCATCGAATCACACGTTACCTGTTGAGAGACGACTTAGTCACCTTACTAAGGTCAATTAGTGGATTACAAATCGCGATCTCGACCTCTCAAACTGAGGGGTTCGTTAGACTATTAAGCTGGAACTCCAAATTGTATTTCTCAGCAATTCATCTCACATGGAAGCCCTTCGACTAGAAAGGTTTCAAGTATAATTTCTTTCCTCGTATTGGATAAATCGCAGTTTGAGATCTGGCTTGGTGGAGCGCTGATCGGATCGTAGCTGGACCTGTAGCGGCTAGCCCTAAAGAAGAGGAGTCTGGAGCTCATCGCTCAATGATGTTGCTTCCTCGCTTCTAAAAGTTAATTATCATGTGGGATAGAACTTTAGGCTTTTAAAGAGTCGGTTCGTACCCTTATTTCAATGAAAAGGGGTAATAAGTGACCCTCAATACCTACCCTCCCACGTTCCTCAAGCTAACATTCGAACGTCAGCAACATTGATAGAAATTCTGCGTGCGATCTCACATGAATATGATCTCCAAATCCATCATCATATCATCACCGCCCATAGAAGTGGCCCTGGGGTAACGTAAATAGCGAACAACAGGCCAGGAAGGGATTTTGGTGAATAATCCGAACATATGCGCTCTTGTTTGCTCAGACTCCGTGTATACTTATTGGAGGATATAAAGCGACAAACACATCAAGATGGAGATGTCAAAAGTGGTGGTGTCAAGACCCAAGAGTGGAGGTCAGCGGTGATCTCCATCCGATAAGAATACAAGTAGGTAGGGGTGTTATCACTACGACCCTGGCGACATGACATGCGCGTAAGAATATAACTGATAACCTTAGATACTATGCCCATAGCAAACGCATTGGATATCCCAAAGATGCAGTCCAATCAGGTTATCCATATCATGGCGTTTCACGGCATGGCGGTCGGTATGCATCCTGACGTCGGTATATAACAACGGGCAGCCAGTAGTACCCCCTATTCCACCCTTCTGACAGGAGTTCTCTTCGAACTCAGGTAATTCATCATTTCGTGAATCAAAAACACCATGGCGGACCAAAATCCCATATCCGTTTCCGACCCCGAAAAAGGCGAAAAGAGCTCGAGTCGAGATGTCCCGATATCCGCGGCTTCGGAGATGTCCACCGAGGACATCACGGAAGCCGAAGTCCTCATGATCGCGGACCCTAGGAACCGACTCGAACGATTAGCCAATAAGTTCGACCAACTATTCGGACTCGAAGCTCGAGGGATACAACAAGTCCCCGAATCTGCGCGCGAGGGAAACCCGACTGTTAGGGATTATGTGTGGATGTGGTCTATCTGGTTCTCGGCGAACTGCACGGCTGTCCAGTTCACGGCTGGTATTCTAGGTCCTGTGTCGTATAGGTTGGGGCTGGTCGATTCTATGCTGTGAGTTACTCGCCACACGTTCGCCTTCAATTGATTCTTATAATCAGATTATGCACCTTTGGCACGATTTTCGGGTCGATTTGTAGTGCCTATATGTCCACGTTCGGGGCGCTTTCGGGGAACCGAACTGTAGTGGTTGCTCGTTTCGCGATGGGCTACTGGCCTGCTAAACTGGCTGCTCTGTTCAACATCGTAATCAATGTCGGTTATGGTCTGATTGATTGCGTCGTTAGCGGTCAAATACTTTCGGCTGTGAGCGGTGGTTCCTTGTCTCCTATTGTCGGGATAATAGTTACTGCCATCATAACGTGGATTGTGAGTACTTTCGGGATCAAACTATTTCATCCCTATCAGGGGTAAGTCAATAACTCGATAATATCTTGCTACCGTTTAACACGTTTCTTAGGTACGCTTGGATCCCCCAAGTAGCTATCCTTTTCATCCTTATCGGGTGCGCAAGCCCCAAATTCGACGCTATAACACCTAGCCAAGGAACTGGGACTACAGTAGTTGGCGACAGATTGAGCTACTTCTTCCTCACTGCTTCAGTACCCCTTGGATGGGCATCCCAATCGGCGGACTTCTATGTTTACTTCCCTAAGTCGTCCAACAGATATATTATATTCCTAATGACGTTCTTGGGTCTCCTGCTTGGGAAGTGTTTCGTCGAGTTTCTCGGCATTGGCCTTGCTACCGGACTAGCCCACAATCCCAGCTGGGCGGCAGCATTTGATACCTCGTTAGGTGCTCTCCTAGTCGAAGCCTTTTCGCCTCTAGGGGCTTTCGGACATTTCTGCTGCGTTGTCTTAGCACTGGGTATATGCGCAAACATAATACCTTCAACTTATTCCACAGGCCTTTCCTTCCAGCTTCTTGATCGTCACGCCGAGAGGATCCCTCGATTATTCTGGTGCACGTTTGCCGTAATCATTTATGCTGTTTGCGCCATCGCGGGGTACAAGCATCTTTTGACGATATTCAACAACTTCCTCGTCATTATTGGATATTGGATTGCTAATTTCGTAGTCCTTGTGCTACAAGAACATGTCATTTTTCGACGAAAGACGGGGTGGAAGTGGGATCAGTGGGACAATACGGAATATCTCCCTCTAGGTATCGCGGCCTTTACAGTGTTTTGTATCGGCTGGGTTGGAGTTGTCCTTGGGATGGACCAGACCTACTTTGTAGGCCCCATCGCAAAATTAGTGGGTGAAAATGGCGCTGATGTAAGTTGCACTGCATCTACATTACCGGAGAGATCACTAACGTTTTCTATTCAGTTGGGTATACCACTCGGGGCTGCATTTACGGCTGTTACATTCCCCCTTTTGCGATATATGGAGTTAAAATATTTTAAGCGTTAGCCAAAGAGTCATTTCAATAACAAAGTTGCCATTTCCTCACCTCGAACTAAAGCGTTATCTTGAGATTAGTTGATTGCGCAATACTCGGGTTGTGAGAATATCCCGTGGTTGAGAGATGGATGGAGGGGTAAGTCTGCGCATTAAGCTGCGCCCCTTACGTCTGAGGCGCAGATGAACCCTTTTTCTATGGCATCTCCCATTGTATGACCACGAAAGATGTAATTTTATACCGAAGAAAAGCATCTATGATACGGTGAGTTCAAGTAGACATAGGAGGGCATAGGTTCCGTTATGTGTACGATCTCGCCATCGATTCAAGTAATTCATGATTAATTGAGGTGTGTCGTGGTAGCAGAACTAGGCTTTAACCACTAGACTCTTGCCTACCTATATGTGGTACCGTGCTGCACTTTAGCCCTTAAAGGGCCTTACTAGCCCGTAAAACGGACGTTGAACGCCATGGTTACCCCTAAATCCGAATATCTCGATTTGAATACTTTCTGCTCTTTCAACCCGGCTTATATTTTCATCACTTCGTTAAAATTATCCAAGTGGTCTGAATAGATAATGAATCTATTACAACTTCAACTTCTCGCTCTCTGCCAAAGGTTCGACGGGCACAGCTGGACCTCTGGGCACGATGACGGCTCCTTGGCTGTTCGTGACCCTATTTCTCGCAGTCGAGTACCCACTAGCATATAAACCGATCCACGGCGCCGTCGTCTTATGGAAAGCACCACCCGTGATCGTGTTTCCTTCATCCCAGTACAACCGGCGGAACCATAGATGCAGGTGTGGGTAGTCATGGCGGATGCTCTTAAGGTTACAGAGGAACACGGTGTGATACGCGACGTCGAAACGGGCAATGGTCGTGTACAGGCGAATATCAGCTTCGGTAATGTGATCTCCGAATAAGAAAGGCTTCCCGTGGGTGGCCAGGATGGATTCAAGCCGATCGAGAGATTTAAATAAGGGGTAAACATTCTGGTCATAAGACTCTTGCTTCGTGGCGAATCCGGACTTGTACACGCCGTTGTTTACCGTATTGTAGACCCATTCGTTCAGCTCGTCGATGTCTTTCCGGAGATGTTCCGGATACAGACCGCCACCGGGCTTATTCACTTCTCGAAACTCTTCCGGGATGAAGGCATCGAACTCGGCGTAGAACATGCGGATAATTTCGCTGGATTCATTGTTGACGATGGTGCCGGCCTTTTTATCCCATAGCACAGGCACGGTAAACCTACCTTCGAAGTCGGGATTCGCCTTGAAGTATAGCTCCCGCAAATACGTAAAGCCGTACAAGGGGTCTTTAGGTAGTGTGCCGTGAGCGCCGTCGAAGAACCAGCCCTTCTCTCCCATAGACGGACTTAGAATGTACAAGTCAATAACATCCTCAAGACGTTTGAGGGCGCGCACAATTATGGTGCGGTGCGCCTTGTGATTTGTGGTTATGTTAGTCACTGGCAAACTCATGACCTATCTGCCTAGGTGGGATTGAACATTATAGGTAACGTGACACATACCCATGGACAACCTGGGGAAATGTATAGTGCATAGCGACCTTTCTCGGCTGGAAACTGAGAGTTAGGGTCTGCGGAGACGAAGTTCCGAAATGTGCTGGCTGGTCTGGTGAAATGACCATCCTTTTGGTATTCGATTTTGGTCTTGTTCTCGTGATTAGTTTTGTATACGATAACCCATGTCATTAATGTCGTTTATGTTTCGAGCGCTTACAGCTTGAGACATGTTTCTAAAAGACCGGTGACTGACAGTCCTAGCAAATGATTTCTGATGAGGGATGATTGAAATTCGTTGAGGAGATAGCTGTTTTGAGGATATCGAGAATGTTAAATAGAAAGAGGGAGGAAGTCTCTTGGGTCGGATTATCATGATGGGGATGTATTGGGGAAGTATTACGCCATCGGATTAAGGGCTACAATTCTCGTAACATAATGAAATCAATTAAGTTTAGTCTCTTACAATTTGGAGGAATATTTTACCTGAACAATAGGCGAGTGACGTTTTTGTGTTACGGCGCAGGTGTAGATGACAAATGCGACTGCCTACCAAGGTACAGATAGCTGCTTCTTCGGCGACGGACCTTCGTGCGACTTCCGGACGAGCTCATCCCAGAAAGCAAAATTGCTAATAAGATAGTCCTGATTATATAAAAACTAGCTGGTCTTGAATAATCAAAGTCTTGATCACAAAATGAAGTGTATTTTGAATTTGTAATTACATTCTAACAGATTCTTATATAAAGGTACAAGCTTTAGACGACGATATAATACATTGAAGCTCTGTTTGTCCGGTCGGTATCGGCTATCCGAAGCACCGGATCACGGCGTCTACTCAGTCCGACATCTTTGTTATCAGCTGGATCCATGGATATTCCAACCGATTTCAACTGCCCTTTCAACTGCCCATCATAGCTTCGAGTCTTTCTTACTATGCGCGCCATCTTCCCTATCCGTGGGAACATCGCCTGTTGTCTCGGCTTTGAGACTGATAGGATCGCCTAGCTGAGTTGGATTGGCCTGGGATCCGTGAAGCTTCTTGACCGCTTTCTCTCTTAGACTTTCGTCGCCATTGCTTTTACCACTTTGGTTGCTATTTTTCTTGATATCGTTCGAGGATGACCCGGAAGTCTTCGTGGCGCCCCTTTCCTCATCGGTGGGAATATGCTCGCTCTGCTCCGCCTTGAGGCTGATGGGATCGCCAAGTTGGCTTGGGTTAGCATCGGGACCCTTAATTTTCTTCGTCGCCTTTTCCCGTAATGTTTCCGGCATAGTGTCTGCCTTTTAATTTAGGAAATGAGTATGCAGGTAGGTAGTATTATATCAAGTGATTGTATGTAATTGGTTTTTCTCGTAGAGGTCTAAGACAAGATAATTCAACACTCCCTTGATATGGCTAATAATAAGTCGAACATGGAATTGATAAGACTATTCTTCTAAATACACGATAAAGAGGGAAAACATTAAATATTAATTAGTAGTTACTCTCATCATCTGTCAATGTTAGCACATATTCATATTCATGAGTCGTGATCTCGTTTGTATGAAAGTCGATGACCTCACAACCTGTTCGCTGGAACGCCGCAAACAGACACGCCACAGAGCGCTAATAATTCAACGTCCAAGCCCTAAAATACAAGAATTTAGCGTATCAAGCGCTATAAGCTAGCGATCCGCGTCTCGTTAGTAGGGGGGTAGATATAGTGGCTTGGGTTGGCACGCTCGTTAGTGAAGATACCTGGGTAGATATCTCTACCAGCGACGGCCTCGTTAGCCATGAAATCCTCATTGTCAAGGTCATTAATTGTAGAAGAATGGATACATTTACTGTTAGGATACTAGCATGTCAACGCTGTGGTCCCGTATAAGAAAGACATTCGACGAATAGAGGTTTCGTTATGTTAGTCGAACAAATCGGTAGGTTAGTACTCGCAGTAGTCGCAGCAATCCGAAGTCATCGTGATGCCCTAAAACGGAAAGTAATAAACAGAGGGGGAAACTTAACAGCGAAAAAACTTAGCGAATTATGGGTATGTACAGGTCATCATAGCATATATACAGTTTCATACCGACGTTAAACGCCGCCCCCGTAGCGTCTCCGACCCTTTGGTCTAATCCGTGTAGGATCTGGTGATGGCTTCCTCACCCGCCCCACCTCGGGACTCCTCCGTCGCGACCTCAACATACCTGGACTCACACTCCTATCTTGAACACTTCTATGGGAGGTACTATGCTTCGAGGACGATACCGCTCGAGCAGTATCTACATATGAATCCGATCGAAATTCGTTCCGAGGTGTTGGCATTTCTGACTCGTTCATATCCTCTGCTTGCACAAAACTTGCTGTTGTTGGCTTTGCCTCCTCCCGAATATCGTCAACCTCCTCAAACTCCTCCGGCTGCGACTCCAACGACTGCATCTCCGAAATATCAGAGACGGAAGTTGTTGGAGACTCGCAGACATCTGATAGCGATGTTTCTTCGTCGTCGAAACCACGAGACAAAGTCCCTGATAACACCATCACATCCGTCTCAGCTTCGGAAAAGGACAACGTTCGTGCTGGTGTCGACGACGAAGAATCCTCCGAGCACATCGTGAGGGATCGAGGAGAAGGAGGAAGATGACTTTCCGGAATCGAGGTTACAGCGGTATTGATGGGAAGGGGTTCGTATGTCATGAAAGGACCATCATCTTCCGGTTCGTCGAAAAATGGTTTCGATGAAGAATCATCGGTGGACTTATGCCAGGGATGATCTTCAGGGAGATAGGATGCGAAGTATCTCACGAGAGAGTCGAGCGACTTCGTACGAAAAAGCTGGATAGCGAATTGCCACTGATGAGTGCCGATAAGATTCGGGTTAGCAATGATCTCGACAGAGGCAGATTCTAAGCTCTGGTTCAACTCGTTCAGCCGTAGCTGCTTGCGTTCGGCTAATAGACGGTGGAACTCATCGGCGCAGTTTGTAGTGTTGGAAATCTCGTAGACATCGTGATGAAAGGCTTCGGGATCCTGGATGGAGAAGGCGATGGTGTTATACTGATCGTGCAATTTGGTGAAGAGTTCTTCTCTCTTCATACCAAATTTCCAAGCGGGCCATTGCCAACCAGGATCATCCATTCTCCGGTGGATGTGAGGACTTAAATCTTGTCGACCAACTTAAACACCAGTCTCCCGGATAGGGAAACTGTCGCTGAGAGTTGAATCTTGGGCGAACGGGGGGAATAGGAACAGGGTGGATTAGGTGGACTGGGTGGAATGTTGTAGGCTTCGTGGGCGATATTCTAGGTGTACTCTAGGTAATTTAGGGAGTCGGTATTGGTGGTATTAGGGTGTTTACTGATGCGTAGGGAATGAAATGGTACGTGTACAATAACGTTGTTCGAATGGGTATCGTTGATACAAGAAAAGCTGTCGGTAAGGACTGGATCCATCTAAACGCGTGGTATGGAGTAGAACATTTTGACTGTGGTTATTTATTTGGGTGTCTTCGTTGACTTTTAGCGAGTTTAATGCACTGTGAGTGTGCTTTTGTTGTGGTCTGTGGTGATGTAAAAGGGGTTTTCACTGTACATTCCTATGAGACCGCTTTGTTTGGAGATCGTGATGCCGACGGTGTAGACGAAGTGGGAACAGGTTAGATACCATACCACAGGAGTTCTTGCCTTAAGTGCCTAAGGCATCCATTGAACCTGCCGATGTTTTTCTTTGGGGGCCACAAGGACACTGCGCCCGAATTATATTGGCTGGATTGCCACAGCGTTCCACAGAGTTTGACCAATGATAGAAAATGATGTTTTACTTTGGCCAATAATATATGACGCATGATAGATGGGTGGAGGCTTCTTACACAATCTTGCTCCACTCACACCAGACACGGACCACCTTGTCCACCCACCATCATATTCTAGTAATTCCGATTAAATCCTTTTTTCCACTAGTTCACCTCAATAAGAACAACCTCGAATCGCACCACCAAAAACTCATAGAAGGCTCACCCTTTTCTATCAGTTCGACTTCATATTACAAGTTGGAATTTACACGTCACCCTTTAGATACTCATTCAATTGACACATCTAATTTGATATACTATATTAAGTTGAGAGGAGTTGAAACTTTGTTGAAGTTGACTTACAACTTCTTACATCACATACTTTTACTCATATTTTCATACTTTCGTGGAATCACAAACGGCGAGTGTATAAGTTAACACAAGCACAGAACGTATTCCAACTGCCAATTTGAAGCAGGCAGGAGAGACACAGGCAGGCAGCACAGGCAAAGAGGGTGGTGGGTGGTGGGCTATGTCCGTGTTCGGGCGGATTGGTGATGATGTTGGCTCAGCTTACCCAGCCACCATTGGACTGGATCCATCTTACCTTACCTGGAAATCTCAGATTTGGGGGCCGCAATAGGATGCCGGTCAACCGGTTACCCCCATCCGAATATCGTTCTCGCCGCCTCGTTGCCTGTTCGCGAATCACTTGACAGATCTGAGCCATCCGCTCCCCTCTGCTCCCCTCACCCTTTCCCACAGACTAATCAAACAGTCTCTTTTCTAAGTCACGCAAGTCACTCGCGACTGTTCATGCAGCGGACCGCTACCGTCACCCATCCTGCCATCGTAGCGAATACGGTAGTGTCGAGCATTCAGCCCTAGAACCCCGTGACATACAGAAAGTTTATTTCTTCCAAGTACTTCTGCTCTTCCGGAGAGAGTCGAGTTACTTTGCTTATATAACACGAGTCGTTTCGAGGTGTTTTATTGCCTTATTCTCCTGGGCGAACTAACAACTCGTCAAGGATATTATTAATAGGCCATGGGCCATTTTCCACCTAGGCAGGTATAGCATCTGCGTCTAACGCAGAAGCAGAGAGGTAGGTTGACCGACCCTAGGGACCCTAGGCAGCCGATCTCTCCCATCAGTCCCCATCCATATTCCCCCCCAGAGTAGAGAGGACGGGATCAGCCGCACAGCATTTCACCTTTTTCCAACCGTTTTCCTGGAGGTGACTTTATGACTCTCAACCAAGGCTTACCTGAGGTAGCTTCTTGAAGTAAAACTGATCCTGAGGACACTTCACCTGACAGGTTTCCTCCAAGAAAGACACAGAAAATCCATCAATTTATTCTGTACGCGCTAGAATAGTAAATCGAAGCGCCCGTGTTGAGTTGCCCATCCCATTTCCTTTCTTGAAATTCTCCATTTCCATTTCTTCTTGTCTCTACGACATCCCCAACCATAGCGACCCTAACAACAACCAACGTTTCCATTGCAAATCGCATCTAGTTAGAATAACACTCATCTCTTCTCACTCTTGGTCTTCGTCTTCGTCTTCATCTAAGCCCCCTATCCTGTATCATATTCTGTCAGATTCTTGTAATGGCAGAAGTCTTCCCCTCCGAGGAGAAGACGGAGCCGTTCACTCCGGAGGAACTCGAGCAGAGACTCCACAGCAGCATCCAAGTCGACGAGGTCGGCGATGCGCATCATGACACCGTCCCGTTAGACGACCTGGTCATCGAGGAAGACCACCATAAGCAAGGCATCCGCATTCTGGTGCGACCGCTGACGCGAAACCGGTCGGTGAGCCCCGGAAATGAGAATGTCCAGTGGCTAGCGTTGCGCGCCGAGGTGGCCGACCCTTCGCAGCCTAAGTCCAGAGTGTTGGCTGTGACTCAGACCTCGAAAGATATCAACTTCTCCATTAGAATACCCCAAGGCGAAGATGAACGTAGGCCGCCGATTTGGTGCGAGTTGTACTATGATCCGGCCAGCGACAGCCTAATATTATTCAATAAGTCGGATGTACCCATCGTCCTCGCCAGGGTCTCCCAACAAGGTCCCGTCCCCGGCTCCAACTTTGATCAAGATATAGTGCCGGGAACTACCAAGGAACTGTCTCCGGGCACCTGGCGAATCAGCGTCCACGCCATCCCGATGCTTGATTTCAGAATATTAGAGAAGCGTCCTGCCGTGCTGCTAGTCCCTCATGATAGTTTTGATTCATCTACAACCGCCACCCAGGATACTCTGAATTCGTCTGGAAAGCGATCCTTCCTCGCCGACGCCAGTGATGATGAGCCGAACAGCCCCGTCGCCGAGAAGAAGGCCCGCACGGACGGCAAAGACAAAGACGGCGTAATCATCTTCATGGGTCCAAAGCGCGAGGAGCTCATATTTCCCTATCCCAACGCCTCTAAGACGAAGCAAGTCGCTATCCCCAACGGTCACGCCCTTTTAGAGGTCCAGAAGGACGAGACAGCTGCTATACCCGGCGGATGTGAGCTTGATCAATACCGACTAACGAAACGGGAGCAGATCGCTTCGACAGGTGCATCGTCGGTCTTCACAGCGGAGCACTCCAACGTGCCGGACGGCTGCATAACGGTCAAAGTACTCAAGACTCGCGCTCCTAACTCAGAAGCACGGCCACAGGATAATCATCGCAACGTGATCCGCCAAGCCGATATATGGTTACGCGAATACCAAAGCCAAGAAGACTTGCAACATGAGTCGATCGTACGGCTATACGGCGGCGACGCGCGCTACCTTTCTTTATACATGGAGCATGTGGACGGCAAGGATCTAGCAGCTCGTGGCGTTTGGCGCGAAATCAATACGGATTTATTCTTGGGCGATAGGCGAGACGCCGTGCGCATCCTACGCGACATTGCCGGCGCCTTGCATTACGTCCACCAGAAGCGGAAAACCCACAACGATATTAAACCCGCCAATATCCTCTATTCGCGCGACCGCGGTGCCGTACTCTGCGACTTCGGACTATCAACCCGGAGCACCGACCCGGCTACCAATGGTGGTACGCCCTACTATGTACCGCCTGAGTTCATAGGACAGAAGTTACGAGGACCGGCCTCCGACGTGTGGGCACTCGGCGTCACGATGTTGTACGTCTTAAAAAAGATCCCGTTCCCGGACGCCCGCGGCCGCCAGGGCCACCCTAAACAGTTATACTGGATGATCGCGGACCTAAACAGAAAACCGCCTCCCCATCATGGACACCACAGCAAAGCTAGTTCCGCAGTCACACAAATGCAGCAGTGGCTTAGCGAGGTCAACGAGGCTAAGGGACGTCTAAGCTCTCGCGATCGTGTCGAATCTCTGGTCTTGCAGATGCTAACTCCCAATCCCAATCAGCGTATCACCATGGCAAGAGTCATGAGCGAGTTGCTGAAAGACAACATCGTCGTAAGAAAGTGAGCGGATGGACATGTACGAGGTCGATGACGAACAGACGAGCCGAATGGAGTCGATCTATATTGTCCATCATATCAGTGCCGATCAGATCTAGCCCGATCTGATAATACATCTTAATCTATATCCTGCCTCACCATAAGTCTCGTCGCTGGCACGCGACAAACTACCCAATGTCGCCAACACATGCCAATCTAGCTCGACACAACCTGGGAATATACTTAATCTAATTAGCTAAGAACATATTGGAGTTTTGGAGGGGAATACCGACGATACGACCATGATCCTATTCGATGTCGCATATATGTTTACGATTTAGGACGTTGCCGTCGCATTCGACAGCTCGAAATCGGACTAGAAACGTTGAACAGGTGTTGGAGTTATTTTATAGATATACGGGCGTCGGCGGGATACATCGCGACGAATTGGGGTTGAATTAGCGAATGCATATTTACGCTTGTTTTTAGTCGCCAGCACGGTCAGTTACGACACCGGTGTAGGGTTCAATTACTGGTCATTGTTTTGTCACATTATACGGGATCATGGTGGTGTAAGTGTCTATGCAGTTTCATTTGTGGGTGAACAGGTGCATTTCATTTGGTCAGTTAAAAGACTAACGTGACATCGTATCTGTGTAGCAATCCCCTCTTCAATAAGGCATTACGCCTAGGGGTGCGTGAATGTGTGTGCAGGGGGAATTAAAAAGCAAATCGGCATCTCGCATTAGCCGTGTATCGTCATCTCAATGACCATGTAAGTCTTTGCAGAAGATTGCAAAAGACAAGTATCGCATCCTTTAGATGTCTAGGACAGTGGCAAAGATGCACGCGAGGCCCAAAACAAAGGCAAGGACAATTCCCTCCGCAAGGCCACCGACCGCCGAGCCAGATTTGGCAGTAGCAGTGACGGTGACGACCGAAGTGACAGTAGCGGTGCCGTTACCAGTGCCGTTGGTAATCAGAGGCTGGGTCCAGCCATCACCGAGCATAGTGAGGGACATGGTGCTGGCGTTCTTGCACACACCGTTGGGGATCTTGATGTCCTTGCGAAGGACGATATCGGCACACTTTCACGGTGTTAGTTACATGCGTCACGTTGATATTATGTTGTGTTAGAAGGAATGCGACTTACGTTGTACAAGGCAGAGCCTTCACCACCATCACCACCACCGCTGGTGACGACCTGGATAGAGGCATTGGTGCCATCGATGATGTCCATGGGGACGATCATGTCGTGAAGACAGAAGTCACCGCGGCCGGAGACGTTCATCAACTCGGGAGTGAGCGACATGTTGAAGTTGGTGACGGCATCACCGAGACCGATGTTGATCCAAAGATAGGTCCAAGGATGGTGGAGGGTGAGGGCGACAGCGCCGCCCTCAATAGGCCACTCGGTACGGTTGCCGACGAAGTTGGGGACACCACCGCCTGTGTACCGTCCATTAGTATTATGTAATCAAGACGCGACGCGTTTGATATATATAATAAAAAAAATCAATTACCCAGCAATGATAATTAATTATATCATGATGGTAAAGGGAATGGATGGTGTAGTGAGGATATGGAAGGTTACTTACAAGGGTAGTCCCACTGGGAGTAGTTGCCATCCTCGGTGACGGTATCGGAACGCCAGGCCGGATAGTCGATCTTGAAGTGGGCGGCGACCTTGTGAGCGCCCACGAGAACGAAAACGAGAGGAGTGAAGATCATGATGACGGTTGTGGTATTGACAAGTGATTAGACAAGATGAATGTTCTACGAAGATGTGATGTGATGATTACGAACGCGAGATTATTACGAACGTGGAATTATTGGTAGGGTGTGGGAAAGTTTGTTGCGTGGGGGAAAAGGAAAGGAAATCAAGAGACGGAAGGGAATTTTGGTAATGTAGTTTTTTGTGGTGTGAAGTTGGGCGGTCAGAATTGAGACGATGAGGTTTTGGATTTTGCCTTGTGGGTTTTTGCGATTTTACTGATTTTACTGAAGTATAAAATCAGGCTAGACCCAAGATGCCGGTAACTGAAGGAACCAGGTAGATACCCCAGATACCAAAATTTTATGTACTCAATAACCTTTATTTGCTACAGAAAATAAATACGCTACTTGGTCCGTGGTACCTAAGTAGGTATATATATTCGAAGGCATTCGCTACCTTCCCCTGTACAACCAAGAAGTCAGTCAACGTCCTAGATACTTAGGTAGAACATGGTTGCCGTGCTACACTTTCCGCGTGTAGCACGTATATATGTATGTATACTGTACCAGTACCTTTGTATTTATTCATTTTGATCCATTTATCTAATCAATCTTCAAAAATTCATAGGTACAATGTCTAGGTACCCGAGTATTTCAAGATGTAACTCGGTAGGTCACGACTCAGACACATCTTTGGATCACTCGTGATATCTTCCTACTTATACCCACGTCCTAGCTGCACGTCAATTCACATGCAGATCGATCTTCCGCATACATGCGCCTACGGCTCACTACATAAATCACTATATCCCAACAATCAGATCTTTCCAGTTACCTTACCCTTCACACGCATGGACCATGAACCGAAGGCTACCTGCAGTCCCGCTGAGCAAGTTTCCGTGCCTCCTCAAAATCTCGGACCGAACCAATCTGCCGTCAAAGAAGATTAGATTACCTAGTGCCTGCGTGTCAATCCATTGTCACCCTCAGAGCTGTCAGTTCTCCAACTGGTGGAAGGTCACTTAGGGAAGTTTGATCGTACAGTTATGTTTGAACGCTTTGTTTCATGTTCTTAGCTCCTTTACCCGTCGAGCTAGGGGCGTCTTTTTACGGCCTTATGTGGTATCGAGGGGTCCAGAAAAGGTAAGCAGCTATCTATATCAATATCAAACATCTGAAATCCTATAGACTGACTTTTTGTCACGTAGGCTTCGACGTCGCACCCCTTTCCCCTATATATGATATATCAACGCATCGTGATACCCGACCTACCCCTACGTCATGTACTTCGGTAGCTGAAGACCCGGAATGCTCTGCCTACGGCAACTAAGAGTTACCTAAACCTACGACGTCGAATCTACCGTCTCTTCGGGACAAATAAGCACCTTAGATCCATTGTGGGGTTCCCGAAACTTAGTGTGAGCCGCAAACATTGCGCTAGCGATGGCATTTTTTGCGGTTGATATTATAAAGACGACTTGCATACTTGCTCAATCATACTCGCAATATCCAGAATTTCGCTTGCGTCTCTCGAAGCGAAGGTTAACTCAAATTTATCTTCAGCTGGGAAGCTACGAGGAGGGATAATAGGAGATATAGTGTCAATATATCATATACAATCGAGGTTATTCAGATTTTGGTTCCGGTGGGAATGCTACAAAAGTATTACTCGTGAAACATTTCCTTCTTTACTCGAGTGTTACATGGAGCTCATGAAGTTCAGCCCATCTAGATCTCTATATACTCACTATATGTAAGAAACTGTCAACTTTTGGGATAAATTTGACGTTACTAATATTAAGCTGCTCAAGGTTTCTCTAAACAAGACCCAACATATCTCTACGCTGCCGTATCAGTGATAACAGACCAGAATATGAATTTAGGGGATAGCCAAAGCGTGAAATACGCGGGCAGGTATTAGATACTGCAGCTCGGTGGACTAGCCCTTCATCTAGAGTACTCGCAACGAACAAGTCTATACAAACCAGTCATTTCATATAATTGGATCGACATATACTTGATAAGATTTACTCTTGGAGCTAGTAACCAGCGCACTCGACTCGCCAGATGAATCATCTATAACATAGGACCCCTAATGACCAAATTCGGACCTGTCATCTTAATGTCTCGAATGGCATGTTTAATCTGAGTAAATGATGCCATGCCGTACAAAGTCCAATAAGAAGATAATGGCAGGTAATGGCAGCTTGGCATGCGAATTGATCAATGATAACTCACCTAGCTTCTTGAAAATGTCAGCACTTGACTCATATTTTGAAGACTCATGGTGGGTGATGCATCATTATCGTGGCGATTTCCTATTCAAAGAATAAACAAATTATCATACCCGTCTCTCTATCATTGATTCGTCAATTTCAAACTAGGTAGCTACACGCATGAATCTCGAGATCCCGTCGATTGGCTCTTATACATTAATAGGTGCGCTAGGTGCATCATATTAGTAGAGGGTAGGAGGTCAATTCTCTTTGTTATACCCCAACATCTTTTCTATTCAATCCAATATAATAAGACATGCCGGCTTACAGAATCAGCATAGGACTTTTACATTTACCCCGAATGAGTCAATCCAGTATCGTAGCGCAATTGATTGTTTGTTGAGAACACTGCATATCGCCCGCAGGCACTGCCACCACCGCTAATCACTTCTCACTTCTATAAGACATCATGCAATCCCAGGCCACAGGCTTACAATAAGCATCTTTACAACTTCATACAATCCGACGATAAACTAGCTTTGAGCTGGTTTCATAATTTTAACTACCGCCAAGATGGACTTCTTCCGCTCCAAATCTTTCTCCTCTCAGGTCCGGCACCTCATGGACCAGCACCACGTACCCGGCTTTGCAGTCGCCATCGTCCAAGATGATGAGACCGCTTCGGCAGCCTACGGGCTTGCCTCTCTCAACCCAGAAAAGCCTTGTACGCCGGATACGCTATTCGACATAGCATCGTGTTCCAAATCGATGACCGCGACTTCAGTCGCGCTGCTCGTCCAGGATAACAAGAAACATCCGGAGGTTCAGTGGGACGCGACGATGTCGAGTTTACTCCCCGAAGATTTCGTGATGCCAGATCCCGAGGATACCAAGCGTGTGACTATCGACGACGTCGTGAGCCATATGACCGGGATGGCGGAGTAATTTGCCTGGATTTCCACATCTTGACTTTCTACTAAATACTGACACGATAATTCAGTAACGAAGGATCACTCATGGGTCCCACAGCAGCGCACCCAGATAACCCACGCTCAATCACTCGGAATCTTCGAAACCTACCAATGGCGCATCCTTTCCGCGCGAAGTATGATTATTGCAACATCATGTTCGTGGCAGCAGCGCATCTAGTAGCCGAAAAAAGCGGACAAACTTTCAATGATTTCCTAGAAAAGCGCATCTTCAAACCCCTGAAAATGACCTCAACAAGTCTTCAGCCCGCAAGCGCCATAGCTAAGGGGCTTGGCGACCGCCTCGCCAGCGGTCACGACTGGGTGGAAGATAAAGAGGAATTAATCGAGTTTCCGACAATTACGTCCGCGGAGGGCGAGGGAGCAGGTTGCGTTATTACGAGCGCGAATGATCTTATAAAATGGGTCAAGGCGCTGCTGAACCGAGAAGGTCCCATCAGTGAGAAGGTGTACAGAGGCCTTGTACGACTCCGAGCCATATGTGACCCGGCCGCGAAGTACACGAGGCGGTTCAAGTCTCCTGAAATGTATGCCGCGGGATTGGATGTGTTCTGGTATCGAGGATACACCGTCATCGGTCACTGGGGCGGCGTCCCCGGATTCAGCAGCCGATTCTTTTTCCTTCCCGAGATGAATTTCGGGGCCGTCTTCATGGGAAATTCGCCAGGTGCGGAAGAGGTGATTAGCGGGATATCGAAACAGTTGATAAACGCCGTGTTGAATCTGCCGCCTGTTCCGCGCCCGCTGACAAGGAAAGATAGGGGTAAGTCGAAAAAATCGTCTAAGCCCGCTAAAATTGATCTTCCAGCTCGTCCGAAAGATCAGATGGTAGATCAATCCAAAGCCACGCCTAACGATAAAGTCAAGGAAGAGACTCAAAATTGTAATGAGCCAAAGAACGAGGAACCCAAGGAACAGGCGGCGACAGAAGACACACAGGAGCCAAAATCCAAAGATAAACAACCAAAAAAGAAGAAGAAATCATGCCCTCAAATAAAACCCCTGAGCGACTACGTGGGAAGTTACTGGCATCCTGGGTTCCGGAGGATGACAGTCTCGATCAAAGACGACAAGCTTTTCATCGACGCCATGGACCGGGCGTACTACGGATGTACGTTGACGTTCAAGCACGTCGCCAATCAAACCATGTACGCGGCGTTCCTCAACTATGTCAATGATGCCTATGCATCAGATATCCGGGCCGAATTTGTGCTTGACGAGAGCGGGCGAGCGGTTAAGATGGGATTGAAGCTGGAAGAGTCGTTGAAGGACTTGATTTGGTTTGAATTAGAGAAGGATACTTAGGGATACATGATGTTGAGCCTAGAAGGCATTTCTGATTCTTTTTATTGGTTTTCCACCACTGGTACAAAAATCATTCGTTTCTAGCTTCGCATTCAGCTGTCAATTTGCCGTTGACTTCATCCTCAAAATAAATCTGTAGCTACTCAGGTACATTGCTATGATATCTCTAAGCTAATTTGAACCACGATGCCTGTCTAGGAACTGTCATCTGAACTGATTTCAAGTTCAAGCTTGGCGCGTTTATCTGCATTCGTCGTCTCTAGCTCCTCGTTCTTTCTCTTTAATTTTTCTTCGACTTCTCGTAACTCGCAGGCAAAACACTCTATTGTCGACTGAAGAACATCAGAGCAGAACTCAGGACAATCGTCACGCAGTTTTTGCATGTGCGGGTGTAAGAAGAAATTCTCGCTTTTTATGGCGACGTATGACGATAACAGACCTCTCAGTTCATCACTTTTCTGAGTATTTTCGTATATAAGTCGAATCAACTTCTCGATAGCTGGAATCGAGTCCCAGGTATCTTCGAATATGCGAAGAACCTTATAAATGCAGTGACGCGCTAATGACCGTAATCCACTCACATCGTATGTATCGGCCAAAATGTAAATGTTAGCATGGTATAGAAGATTCTCAGTCCAATCTTTATCATGGTATCTATAGCAGTCGTAATGACCGTAGACACTCATCACAGGGGGATCTCGATACTTTTTCATCCATTGTTGTGCAGGCGCATCCTTAATAGTACCGTGGAGGAAGTTGATCGCTCGTGGTTGGGAGTTGACCCCATATGCGTTGGAAGCGTTGCCATCTGGTCGGAATGGTAGTTCTGGGGGGGCACTATCAGGTATAGGGGATTCATAACTACCACTATACGCGTATTCACATAGGCCCGTAAAATCTTCCACGTCGATATTCTCCAATACGGCAACACCCTCAACCGCCTCTCGCATTGATCCAGTGATCATCACTCTTAAGACGGGAGATATTGCGATCAAGGCCTCTGTGTGTACGAAGAATTCCATACGATTAGGGCCGACGACAAACTTAAATGGCTTAGATGTCATTATGCTTGAAAATACATTAGATAAGTGCACGAATGACTTATTGATCAAGTGAGTAGAGGGGTGACTTACTCTCGCATGGGCACCTTGCTTCGTGGTCTATCCATGATTGCATTATTCTTCCTTAAACTCATTGATTCTGTGAATTTCTTTTCCGTGAAGTACCTGGGGTTGAGAAGAATATATTTGAAAGAAATTTACGAGCAAATATAACTGAGAGAGACCCAGGAAAAAGGTTGGTTGCTGTTGCCTCCCTTCAAAATACAACTACCTAGTAGAAAAGGCTATTTCCGTTTCACTACAGTCAGTTTTTACGACCGCCCCTTCTACTAATAGATAGACTTTGCGTCTGATATTTTTCATTGGAAGTCACTGTTGTTAGGGAAGTATATCCCATCACGTACACATGTATTTAAGTATCTAGCTTGATAGATGTTGTTTGGCTCCTGCTGTTTAACTAAAATTGACTTTATTCTAGGTAGTTTAACGTAAACCTACTATCATGACACTTATTGGTGTCTTGGACACAGCGTTTTATTTAATATTTAAAATAATAATGGTATATTTGAGACATAGAAGATTTTTTTTTACGAGAGAAATCATTTTAAAATGGTCAGATATATCTATCAATATAAGGAAATTCATACTGAATGCCAGCATGTACCTAGTACTTAAGGTACCTACGTATGTAACAAGACGCCAAAATGTTCATGTGGGTTACTCCTCCAGCAGTACATTCTACAAATCAATTCAAGGTATAATAAAACATCATTTATTATTGAGACTAATCTACAAATGTGAGAGTCTTTAGAAGGCTTAGAAATATACACATGATTGTCAATGAAGTCGGTCCTGTTTGCCCCTGAATCTACCCCCTTACAAACCCACCCCATCTAACACAGAGCATTGGGCAACATAAAGCAGGTTCGCCATATAAAATCCCATATTGTATTTGATTACTGTTCTGGTTTATGGGTTGTGTAATGGCGATTGTAAGAGGTCACCCAGGTACGATATGAGCGTATCCCCATGTGTCACCACCACGCTGAACTTCGTGCCGTCGATAGCCATCCCCTTCAAAAGACACGACGCTAACATATTCGTCCACCAATTTCGTTCATAAAGAGCCTCAGCATCTCCTAAATCTACATGTTGATTTATATAACCCTTCAAATATTCCCAATCCACCAAGCACATACACTCCCCATCCCCTAAACCCAATACCTAAAAGAAAAAGGGGTACCCCGCTACCCCAATAACCCCCCTAACCACCGTCCCCCATCCGTGCGACGCCATCCCGCCTTGGCGATACCACCATCCGAGCCCGCGCAACCTATTCGGGCCACCGCCAAGCCCTACCCTATTACCCCTTCCCCTATACACCCGACAACCACTGGCCTACAATCACTCTTGCGTCTCTAGATCCAAGTCTGAAGTGTTCCGCGAGCGTAGCAGCCCAGAGCGCTCGACACCGTTTCGTTGGCAACACGTATCGTATAATGCGTATGTATGTACCTATATGCGATACCCCAAAAATCCAATCCTTCCCGCGCGGGATACGACCTATATCACATTTATAGTAAGCAAGCACCATAACCAGTAACATAGCACATCAGAACAAAATGCGAAAAAAAGAAGCCAATTGAGCTTTTTTTTTTGGATGAAAATAGAGGGCTGCTGCACCAACGATAAAAGTCTATTATGAACCTTTTGGGTGATGCTTTCTAACGGCACACATATGCATAATATGACTGGGCCATCCGCTGGCCGAATAGAAAAAATAATAATAAGTCGACGGGCACACACCGTTCGGGTCTGACCTGCTTTCGTACCTTTCCAGGCTACCGCAGATGCCCTTTTGATAGTACACGAGATTTCCCACGCCCCTCCCAAAAAAAAGCCCGGGCATGGCCATCATCTTCTTTCGTCAACCCGTTTCCCTCCCATCCAATCATGCAGTTTAACCTGAACGCCGGGGCGGGGAGAAACCCGTGTTCTCCGCATCCCCTTCCCCTTGAGATGAAAAAAGACAAAATGTGTATAAATGCTACCAAAACCCAAAATAGGTCCGTTGCGCCGGGCGGTTTTATACCAGAGTTTCAGAATGCGGGACACAAATGAGAACGACATATGCTGGTGTCGTAGGCTAGTCGGATGCGTAAGATAGGTACATGCCGCCGTCGAACTCGTGGGTAAACGTGTTCCGATCGCGGTTGGTTAGAAATAGTATTAGACAAATGAGAATCGGTAATACGTCGTCCGTCATGATCTTGTAAATCCGATAAATGGCCGGCCGATATGTAATAAATGCTAGGGTATATAATCCGTTAAGTCTAATTAATGGACGGCGTAGTAGAGTTCGTCGGTATAGATTGTGTCGGTTGTGTGAATGTTGAGGCTCGAGATAGTATGCTGGTAAAATGTAATTATTGGCGAGGAGGATTTCTCGGGTCTTGGAATTGTTGATGACGTCGCCCATTCTCTCCACGAGCGGCGACCCATTCTGCGTTGCCGCTTTGCCGTCCTGGTTGTTCGGCAGGAAGCTTCTGGTCCTCGTTGGCAGAAGAGGAGCCGGAAGGTCGACTAGCTGCTGTAGGAGTAGGTGCGATGACTGAGGGTCCCGGAACCATGCGTGTGACTGCTTGAGTGATTGAAGCGACGACATAGCCACGGAGTTCGCGATCCTCCCTTGAGTCTTCCTTCTCTAATCGGAATCGCTCGTCCTTGCTCATGTTGGCGCGTCGAATGTTCTTGATCTCCTGCATTATGTAGAGCATGACTTCTTCGGGGCACTTATTCCTCTCGAGCGCGTGCTCGCTCTTACGTACGTATCGGCGAGTAACGTCGGTGGCGCCATCTATGCTGAAAGCAATGCAATAAGACATTTGCTTGCCCCAGCCGTCGGTGTAAAGTCGCGGGTTATCCCAGGCTTCCTCGCACGCGTCTACGTGAATCCATCGCTGCTTGTGCTCGGAGTAGACCTCCGTCCATACGTGATCTTCGGCATTCCAGACCCAGCGCACACGACTACCGACGGCGCGGCAAAGCATGGAGAAGCAGTTAGCCCACTCGCCGCATCGGCCGCGTCTCGTCTGTAATAGTCGCCAGACGTCGCTATATCGGGGGAATCGCTCGAAAGCCCGGCACGCTTGGTTAGAGCACTCGTATAATTCTACCCTCAACGCTCCGCAAGCGCTTTCTTCGGGTGTCGGTTGTGTTCGGCCTCTCGCAACGGTTGGTGACAAGCAGACGGGACACGCCGGGTTATTTACCCAGGTAAAGAATGATCGCTTGAACCATCTATGAAATGGAACGTTAGAAAATCGGTTCTACCTATAATTGAGGGGATTGAATAAAGAATATTACTCACCTCAATAATGCCCGAATTACGCAATCTTGGTAGCCCCAATCGGGTTTTCGCCCGTCACCCATACTATCCGCCTGAGCCTTTAATACTTGAGATTCCTCTTCGGCTTCGCTATATATTCTCTCTAAAGGTATAACTTGGAGCGCTTCATCAAGAAGACCAGGGTTCTCGTATTTCGTCGGTGTTAGCGACAATGATACGAGCAAACTACGAAATTGCTGCGAATCTCGGTCATGGGGAGCAGGAGGCGTGGGAATCTTGGGTAGATTCCGCAACGAAGAATATGATGGCGGTGCTGCGGCAGAAGGATGGCTATGGCCATGGGCGTAAGATGATGATGGTCTACTACTAGATGGCGTTGTAGAATGTGCTCGGAGATTAGATGACGATGATTGTTGCCGGGGACCAGGCGAGTCTAGACGCGATCGGTTTGCTCGCGATTGCTCGAATTCGTTCAATCGTTTCGATCGTAAAAGCTGTTCGAATTGAATTCGTAAATCCCGAGCCCAATCCTCTCCATAATCACCTCGGTTGCCCCCAGGGCCGTCACTGCGGCCTGCCATTATGTCTTCTTTTACCTAACCGTCAAAGCGACGGGATAATCCGATATCGAAGCGGCGAAGTTGTTCTTACAACGTATAATTCTATGATAAATAGTTGAATCGACTAAATTGTCGATTAAGAGATGCTGAATTATTAGATTCGAGTCAAGATTAGGCCAACCCTTGATTACGTGGAGACAGGCGATTAAATTTCGTCAGCAAAGATGGAACGCTGATGATGTGGACTCGACCACCCCTTTCCAAAAACTCAATCGCCACCGAAGAGTAAGGGGTTCGTTTCGTCGAACAAGACAAATCGGTAGCGGCAGTCAATCAATCCCCCATAATCATAGATGGCTAAACATTCATTCGTGTGTCTTTTCCTCTAATCGTGTCGTGCTGCAGTGTAATCCTCCTCGTCTTATCTTCTTCGAGATCCTATACACAAAAAGATGTGTCCCCTTTTTCGCTGTCGCGCAGTCGAAGTCGAATAAAAAAGAGCGGATGACGGACTTCTGTCAACGTCGACTACCTTGAAGACAAAAAGCTGTCGCTGTCTCTATCGCTATCGCTGTTGTCGCTATCGTTGTCGTTATGGTGTATGATTCCTCACCAGTCGAGCGCGGATGGGAGAATGTCACGTATAGGCGGCAAGGAGAAGCGAGGCGGAAAATCGGAGAGAGGGATGGATAAGTTACAGGTAGTAGTTTTAGATGGGTGGATGAATACGGATTATTAGGTACGGACACACAAGGTCTAGGTATAGGTATAGGTAAAAGGTAAAAGAATAGATAGATAGGTTGTAGCCTAGTCCTAGTTGTGCGTGTTGTGGATGGGGATTATGAATTTACTACCGTACTTTCGTAAGTGTCGAGAGTGTAAAGTGGACGAAGTTGGTGGGGGCGTGTGTGGGCGTGTGGGCGTTCGGGCGTTCGCAAGGAAGTGCTGGGAGTGCAAGGAGTGCAGTGCAGCGAGGAGTGCGCAAGGAGCGTTGTTAGTGTAGGTGGTGTAGGTGGCCTGGGTGGTGTAGGAAATGATGGAGATGAGAGATGATAGGCAGTGGAGCGGGATTCGTTGTATTCGTTGTAAGTGGCAGAGTGGCATGTAAGTGCGTTGCGTAGTCGCAGTCCCGGATAGGGATGGCTCAGGACACATTGGTAAGAAAAGGTAAGAAAAAGAGAGCAAAAGGGAACGACCTGCTGCAGGGTTTGTCGTAGAAGCTGCGTAGGCCTTCTCCGCCCGCTACTCCTTAGGGACGAGCGTAATTGGTTCAAGCGATGAAATGCCTGCAACTTTGCCTGCACTTTCCTGACTAAATACAGTGCAAGTGCTAAAACGGGCTACATCGCTACTGTACTTTTCGAGGCAGAAAGCGCACTAGGGCACAGAAGAGAAAGCGTGAACGCGCGTCTCCTCGACCCCTCCTGCCAATCACATAACACGGATTTGCTCATGGTGAGTGGGGTCAGAGCGAGCTACCTAGGGTACCTGGGGTACTTTGGGTATTCTGGGTACTTTTTTCTCAAAATACATACGCCGTAGTATGTTTTTTCTCTTGATTTTCCATCTTTCCCATCCACCATCCACGTACCTTCTGGACCCCTTCATTTTGGATTTGGATCATTCTATTCCTTTTCTTTTCGTTCTTTCGTAATGTACGAGGTTTTTGATATTATCTTTTCCCGAAGATCATCTGCTTGTCTCGAAATAAATCTTGGTAAACACGTGTATGTATCTGGGATGGCGTACAGATAGATCATAGTATCGCAATTGTACCTACCTAGTAGCATAGTACCATACCTGCTTAACTAATACCGTTTAGAGTTGCAAGTAACGTTGGCATTAGAACCAATTTACAGTTCCGTTCTGCATCCGAGGTGTTGTAACCTTTTTTGTGGAGGCGATGACGAGGCGTGGCTTGCTGATCGTGGCTGAAACTACTAAAATGAGGCCTTCGATAGGCGGCCTGGGCAATCGCCGGGCAATTGCTGGGCAGTTTTTTCTGTAGTGGTCTGCGATGTCTGCAGTTTCCGCAGCTTCTAGCTTTTGCACTGCCTCCCACTTCCCACTGCCTTAAGCATTTTTGTGGGTACTTTGTAAGTATTTGTGCCACTTCCGGTCTTGAATTTTTCAAGGTTACTTTGGTCGCTTTGGTTGCTTCAAGGTCTGAAGGTCTAC
Source organism: Annulohypoxylon moriforme (assembly GCA_022695765.1). Classification (NCBI taxonomy): domain Eukaryota; kingdom Fungi; phylum Ascomycota; class Sordariomycetes; order Xylariales; family Hypoxylaceae; genus Annulohypoxylon; species Annulohypoxylon moriforme. Next base: position 2,288 of record MU403144.1, on the reverse strand, counting down.
AAGGTTTCCATGGGTTCCAGAGGTTCCCGAGCAAAGCCAAGCAAACTAAACTGCCCAGCAGCCCAGACACTGGCAGACAGCCCAAGGTTGTTACCAGCTATTCGATCCTCCCGAGATTTTTCTGTTTCAGGACCATTCAATTGCCATTCGATTGCCGATTGATATTCCATCATATTTTCCCTAAATATACAAGAGCCACGAATGCGGACTTGGCCGACACGCTTGTGTCTAATCTTGGCTTTGTTACTCGATACTAATCGTCGTCATTGTTGCTAATGTTCCTATTGCTCCTTTGCTGCTATTGGCCCTCTGCTCGATAACCACAGCATTGAACCACGTACAATACATACAATACATATCATACATTACGCTACTACAGCTGCAACTGGTCCGATCTATGGGCACGGATGCTCGAGATCCGACTGCAAAATTCAATAGTTGACAAAGAGCTAGCTGATTGAGTCTGACTTGAGGTCATCGCTGCGAGTCTAAGCAACGATGTCACGTTCTTTCTCTCTTTCAGCCTCACCTTTGAATCAATGTCCCTTCATGCTCATGCTCCATGCTCGGACGGCTGATACCTAACACACTAACACACTGGTATTTACGATACGACACAACACCAGTCAACCGACCTTTCGGTAACCCGGGAGGATCCAACTCCACGGCGCCACTGATAAACTTCGTCGGTCAACGCGCCGGCAAGGCGGTAAGCTTAAATTCTGAATTGTCACTCGACAATTCCCCGGCCCGACTGTACGAATGAGTTGTACGTGGATTAGGATTCCCACGTGTCGCACGGTATCGGTTCAACAAAGCGGTTGAATAAGCTTGTGGGTTACTCAAACTCCTTCCAGCTCCAGTTCTAGAGAGCCTCGAAGCTTTTCTTCTGCATGGGGCGTACGTACATGCTCAGGTGTGTATGTCGTGTTTGTCACCGTTGGATCAAGCCGCAAAATGACTGGTCAGTCCCGCTTCATCTGGGGGCTCTCACTTATCTGGGATTACGTGAGAGATTCATTAAAGAATGTCCTCAGAATGCCCTCAAGGCCCTTGAAGGTCCTTGAAAACCCCTCGCCTTACACCTTGCAAAATGCCCATGCCCATGACCGACAGATTAGATCCTGATCGCCGTTCATTACCCATTTTTCGTATCGTGAAAATTCCGAAAATTCCAAATGTTTTCATCAGTTTAGAGGCACATACGTATTACGATATGAGATAGCTGCGAGATATTCGCAAAGAGGCTGTCGATCACGCGTGAATCTACCGCCTCGTGGTGTGTTTCTAGTTAGCTTCCCCTTTTTAGTGTCGAGGCTGATTGCGCGTCCCTCCCCCCTCTCGAAAGACTTGCGTGTTTCTGGCCAATGACAGCTTTGCCACAGCTTTCGAACGTCGAATCCCACCGTTCCTGTCCGGTGATTTGCTAAGCTAGTCATTTCTCTTCCTGGATAATGCTACGTTGCTTGCTTCGGCTCTTCACATATCCTCTTTATTTGGGGGCTTGGCAGTCCTTTCTAATTCGAAAATATGCGGCTGACTTACACATACAGCACGTATACTGTAGTTACGGACGTATATCATGTAACATTATCGAGCGAACTAGAGTCCGGTCCGCAATGCGTCGAAATTGCCTCCTCGTCATTACCAAGGCTTCATATACCCAAAACAAGGATGAAGAATTCCTTCTCGCCAAAAGAGATCAGACGAACACCACGGCATGAAATAATATCGCATTTACTACGATTAACGAAGAAATATTAGGTATCTTCGTACTAGGAGAAGTGGTTTCTTTCTCGGATTGAGCCGACCTGGCTGATCCAAACGGCCGAGACAACTCACCCGTCCACCGCCAAGAGAAGTTCGTCATCTGTGTGGGTTGATGTAGGTACATGCTGTGGCTAGATATGTACCGTAGCGGCAAAAAAGGGGTATTATAAACCGTTATTAAACGTATAAACGCATTAGCTTAGTAAGTTATTTCAGCGAGCTTAAATTAAAAGGCCCGTTTTTATTTTGTATTTTATTAATTATAATAGTTTTTAATTAATTAAAAATTTTATTTATTTTTTTTATTAAAAATAATTTTTTAATTTAAAAAATTTTAATTTTTTTTTTTTTAAATATTTAAATATTTTTATTTTTAATTTTTTAAATTATATATTTAAATAATTATTAAATAAAAAAAATTTTAATTATAAAAAAAATAAATAATTATTTAATTAATTTTAAAATATAATATAAAAAAAATTAAATTTATAATTATTAAATAATTTATTATTTTATTT